>JAAAKG020144014.1:0-11228 GCA_010014905.2 Druon quercuslanigerum
GATGCAAGAGGTTTCTTTGCTGGAATATATAATACGTCTCGAAACCGAGTGAAAATAAACATGCACACCGGCAAGATTACCGAGTTGACCGCGGAAGAAGTCAGGGACACTTCAGTAGGCCCCAACCGACTATTCAAACATTATTATCAAGCACTTTATAATCCGCCAAACATTTCACAACATTAATTTAACGCCAGAAGTAAAATTTTTCTTTAATGTGCTAAAATCTATTACATCTATCTCCATTAGTGTATGTTTTAAGCAGGCATTTATGAATTTTTTCTGGCAGATTTTGATGCAAATTTAATAAAAATAACAAAAATTTATTCACATCTATTGGCGAAATTTTGAAAAATGTTGTGGAATTATTGCTGATTGGTTGAAAACGCTCCCGAAAACTTTTGTGAAAAGTCTGCACTTTTGTGTCATTTTTGTAAATTTGATTTTTGGAAAAACCTTAAAGGTACCTTGAAGCATATATAATAAAAATTTTGAAACCTTTTTGCTACAAATTTAAATAAAGTTTTCTATTATTCAGTTATAAAATAAAAAGAAATCATTAAATAAATTCTCATTATAATTTATCAAAATTATTTTAGCTACTAATACACATTTGTTATATAATGAAAAGATTAAGAAATATAATAATATTTATTTTCAACGCTATATGTACGTACTTGTTGTGAAAAAATTACAAATACAAAATAAAATCAAAGATTTTCATAAAAATTTATTATTCCCTTGATTAATGTTTCGCCTTTACGTCTTGAGGTATATTGGAAGATTATGCACTTTCTGGGCGTTTTTAGAGGGCAGATGTCCAATCACACACTGCAAAGTAAAACGAACAAATGATGCTATAATTAACACACTATTTCAATATTATAAAATTCTAAAAGAAAAATATAATTTTTTTAATTAATTAACACTATTTTTCCGCTACAACGTCTAATATTTACAAGAAGTAAATTATATAATCCTTTCCTCAGGTGAAGGAGGCATAACGACATGTGCATTTTATACCTAAAACAAGTATAAAGAAGCCCTCTTCTAAGCATAGGCTCAGTAACAACATTAATGTTTAATAGGTTTTTTAAATTGAAACTTTACACCTCACAAGATTTAATATTGACAGCTCTTTGCAGTAATCATTTGCAAATATATTATGTTATCGGAGGTAGAGTTACCTTTTCAAAAGTTCAGAATACCCTTCTATCATTGTTCACATACAGTTAAAAATGTTACACAATCGCATACTTTTACTAATCTTTTGTCAATGATTATATTTTAATTGTTTCACAATAAAAACTTTGATTTCAGAAGTTTTGTGGATATTGAACTATGATAACTCATAGCCAAGAAAGATACTTGCATTTTTTCAACTTTCGATGATTTGTGTTTTTATCAATCCTTTTTTTATTCATCGATGCGCAAAACGAAGTCCATTCTTATGAGATGCACTTATTTATATTAAATTGTAAGAATTTTTATTTTAAGAAACGACAAAATTCTTTTCTTATTTTTGTATAAACCTGTCGTCTTTGTGTGGATAGTGATGCTTTAAACCTTGGATCAAGGTGAGTACAGCTCTTTCCGGATAAAGAAGGATTTGCCATTGCCATCTACATAAAATTAATCAAGAAATGAAACTACCATAAACACATTCTCAGTATTGCTGCAGCTATAGACAAATTTCTCCTTTGTAGAGGTCCCAATTAGAACATCAAGCATATCTTTACTTCTGATTTATTTATATCCAATAAATATACGGACAGTTACTACACTCTGCGTTGCAGTTTTTATACTAAGGCTAACACCAAAAATAATTAAAGATAACTAATTGTTAAAAATGTAAATGCGTACTTTGACATTTTTCATATAAATTTAAAATTTTATTTTTTAAAGGCCTCTGGATATGTTATTTATTTGCCATAACAAAAGCCTTATGTAAGCTATGATTTAAGGCGAATTTTAAAGAAAGTCTTTAGTTGATGCTTTCCTGATAAGCATTTGTCAAAGTACATATATCCACATAAAATCAAATAATTCATTAGTGACTTATTTTTCAAAACTGTTGTCTAAGTAGTTTTTCATCCATTTAGGGAAACTGAATATCCTTTGCATCCTGGTCTTAACCTTGGCCATTATTTTTAATTCTATTAGTAGGTACAGAATCATTTAACATAATTTTTTGTAGTACGTATGTTAAGATATCAGTTATACATTTTTTAATATAACATACTATATAAACTCTATGGTATTAAAAAATTATTAATGCTGCTTTTATTTTGTTTCCAAATAAATAGGATGACCTACTTATATTGATTATTTTTTTGTTTTTGAAAAATTATACATAACGATGATTCAATACTTCACATAATATTTTATATTGACTATATTACATTCTAATCTGAAATGCCCGCACTTCGCACAATATTTTATTTCTGATGAGTAAGAAGAAAACTTAACGATTGGCAGAATGAGGACAAACATGTCTAGTTAATTAGCTATCACTTCTTTGAAGAATAAAAATTTTTGAACTGGCTCCCCAGAACGAAAGTAAAATATTTTTGGATACGTGACTGCGTGAAGACAGGATGCTCTGGGGGCGCTTCAAAGTTACATTTTTATACATTTGTGAAACAAGCAATATAATGCAATGTTGAAGTATCAGTGGTTTGCACGCTCTACTTGATAATGCCTAATGATTTGTCGTTGGATGCCTACTGGAGTTTCCCTGATTTCGTCTTGAGTCATTCGTGTAACCTTCCCATTCCCCATGTTTATTTTTGCCCGCTTATTACTGCGGCCATAATATATGCCAGCAAGGGCATTGAAAGTCTCCAAAATTGCAAAGATGTCTCCATCAACTGTTGATAATACAATTTGTTCTTGGGTTGGGATACGAACAAATTCGTTAGTTTCTAAGCGCAATTTCAATGAGCTGTTAGTAGGAAAAGTATATCGTCGAAGTTCAAATAGCCGGTAGTGATTATAATGGGATCGAAGCCGAACGAATCTAAGTTGCTCCAATCCACATCCGCGTCCATCAGGAGAAGGAATACTCGTAGGCGAAAGCATGAATCTGCTATGAGGAGACCGAGACCTGTCACGCAAAACAGACAGAGCGGCAGGTCCGCTGTGAGGGAAACCAGTAATATGGTCATCATTAGGTAAATTGTCGAGCTGTGTACTGTTTTCTGCAACGAGAAACAGATTTTTTATATTTGATTAAATTTGTTTTCTATCAGGAATGCACAAAGAACTCGAATTTCAGAGCTTATTGAGTGGCTTGGACTTGAAGTGGATGAACATTAAGGTTAGAGTTTCTAGTATGTGTGATCTTATTTCTCTGACCGATAAAATGTTTATAATCACTGATCAGGAGGCTAATAAACGCCTTAAGGACACACAACTCTAGATTTAATATATTCCTTTAGTGTCAGATTTAAAGAGTGGTCTAGCGACATTGTTGAAACTTTAGTAAATTTTCGTGTTTGATGACATTTAGAAGCATTTGGTCTGCTATGCGACAAAAATTAGATAAAAAGGGGCGCATTAACGTAATAAATAGCCATGAGGACACATTTGTTGTTATTGCTTGTAGGAACCATCAATTGACTCCGTACTCTTTGAGCACTTTTGAAAGTTGATTCATATACACTTTGTAAAACGCTTTTTCTAGGCCAATAATCCACAGAAAGCACCGAAGTATTGAAGTTTTAAACAGCAAAAAACATGAAATTTGATTTACGCCTGATACATTTGTAATGTTTGAATATTCTTTTTACGGCATTTTACAAGATTTTTCAGGAGCTTTTTAAGTTTAAAAGATTTTCAATATTTTTTGGGATTTTGAAGAATTTCCATTTGTAAAAGGATTACCTTGATGATACTTATATTCGCTACTCGTTCCAAAATTGGCCAGAAAGTCTTTTGTTTTGGGCGGCATACCTGATGATATTCCTGTGAAAAAATGAGAATGATTTATGAATTTGTAAAGCTAACAAATGTATTGTCGAGATTAACAGCAATTATTCTTGACGAAGTGAAAAATCGTGATTATATTTTTTGTATATAAATTATTATACTTAAAGTTCAAAATAGATTTTAGCATTGGAGTTTGCCAACTACTTTTAAAGTATACCTAAATTACTTCATTGTGAAACTTTTAAATATGTTACGTCACTTCCACAGATAAAAGACATCCATAATTGTGTACTTTAGAGTTGATAAAAAATATTTTTAGACTTAATTTATTTTAACAGGCTTGAAAATGACAATTATTTTGCGAAATCGTAGCTTTTAGATAAAAAATTAACTGGGTTTTGTACGTTCATTGTTTGCAAAACTAAAGTAAATACACTGTAGATACCTAATTTTTTTGATTTAGTCTCTAAGAGATTTTTCGTTATGAAAATGTGAAAAAATTCCAACTTTAAAGTTTTCAAGAGAAAATTTCACATTTTGCGGTCAGCATTGGAAAATTCGGCAAATAGCAATAACAATTTTTCATAATATTTACCACGGAAAGCTTTATAAAGAAGTTTAAAATATTCGTACTGTTAAAAAAGATATTTACTTAAAATTTTCTTACCAATAAAATTAAGATTTACGTTGAAGGTTAATACCAGAGTACAAAGGATCCTCATTTTTTTTAAATTTAGGAAAAACTAAAAAACGCTGAATTCCGATAAAATTGTGACTTCTTATTTCTTAGATGTTTCGTGTGTTTCGCGTTGATAGTAAACGTAGATATATATTCACATTTTTCCTAATTGAGACGCCTAGATAATAGAATAATGTATTAAAAAATAAATATATTCCAATATCTCTTTGACAAATATTTGTAGGCGAAACTGTGACGAATGTGAAATTCGTTAAAACTTATAAGTTGGATAAGACTTTGTTATTTGAGTTAATTTGTCTGACAAGTTAATAGATATTTTTATTAAAAATATTCCACATTTTGGAAAAACTAGTTGCATTTTGAAATTTTCAGCAAAAAAATGTCCAATTCGCTTTTTAATGGCCAGGTTACGAAAGTTTATTATTGTTTCATTCACAACTATATGAACATGCGACTTTGAAGTAGTCCCGGAGCATCCACGCAATGTTTCTTTCTAGAGACTATGTATTTAAATAAGAACCAATTTAAAGATGTACGTGGCATATGTCGCTTCAAACACTCTTTCCACTCTTCTTAACCATTTTTAAAAATATAATTCTTCATAGTTTTAAAATATTTTAGCTTCGTGTAATTGGGTTCATTTCTGAATTTTGTTCAAAAACCATTGTTTTGGCCACGTATCAAAATGGTGAATTTTATTTTTTTTTGCAAAAAATTACGTTGTTTTATTTAACTTATTATAATAATAAATAAAAAATACGCATAAAAATGTTCAAAAAGTTACGGGTATTTTTCACGAATTTTTATTAGCTGAGATAACGTGTAACGTCAGCGGTCATGTCCAAGTTCCATATCTTTCCATACAAGAAATAAATCATTAATATTAAGATTAGTATCTAAACGAAAATTTTTAATAGAGTAATATTTATCTCAAAATTTATCTGTTGACAGTACTCACTTTTTGTGAATGTGCGAACAAATATTCCTTTGCAAATATTTTGAATAATCATACAGACGAATAGTAACAAAATTTTTTCTTATTAAAAACAAACTACAAACATTATTAATACAATATTTTTGCTACTTAAATATAATATTTAGGCCCATTCTAATCACCTACTATACATAGATAGTGCTTCACAGTTGTTTCAAAGTCTGTTGTCGTTTTCTTTCTCAATAAAATCAGATTTTTAAATAATCAACCTACAATTGCTGCATCACAATTTTTCTCCTAAAATAACTGACCTAGCTGATGCAGCATATTTACAAATTTCACATTATAATGAAGATATATCTCAATATCAACAGGACATACAAGCGGATTCAGCTTAGAGTAAGCGATATTTATTCATTTTTCGAAATTGCTTAATTTTATTAATATTACATTAAAATTGCGAGTCTTTAGAAACAAGTACAGGAAGAAAATATTCATTGAGAAAGTTTTTGAAAAATATCTCAAAAAGTTTTCTAGAAAATGATGATAAATAGAATAGATAGAAGAAGTAAATTATTTGAAAAGCTTTAATTTCAAACTTTATGTTGAAAGTTCATAAATCTTCTTTGTTATTCCACAGACGTATCATCAGGTGAGCCGCCCAAAATACGAGACTTTCTGAGCAATTTTGGAATGAGCAACAAGCAAGCGAATCCACAAGGTAACGATTGTCAAAAAATAAAAATTATAATATGAGCGTTTAATAAATTGAACTATAATGCTTTTCCTATAATGCATTTTCCATAAATATTTGGCCATTGTAAAAAATTCATCATGGAAAATTAGTCTATTGAAAACAGTAAGCATACATCGAATCGGCATATTTTAGACCATTTTTAATTCTGTACAATTAAACTTTGAGTAGGAGACATGTTCCGTTTGAAAAAATCGTGCAGAAAACTAAAAAGATTCGAAATTCTTTAAAATGTTAGGAATTCTTGGATATTTAAAAATATTGTCTTAATTTTGTGAAATATGTTGAAATAATTAAAAATTCCTTGAGATTTCTAGAATCCCTTACAATTTCATTTTATTTAATTTATTTTATAAAATTGCCATAATATTTTTTTCGTGACAGGAACTTTTTGCAAAAATAAAGTTTTGAAACGAATAAAAAATGGCCTTGCCTCAATTCATCGCAATTTGATACAACAGATTCTGACAGAGTAAAAATTTCGATTAACGTTACCTGTCACTTTGAATATAGAGGTGACATAACCTCTCTCACCTTAGTGGGACATTTCGTTTTTTTCGCTTCACTTGAGAGTCCGAAACGAGAGTCACATTCCTCAGGAGCACTTTCGGTAGTTTTGCGAGTTGCGGTATTTATGTTTTTGTTTCCTTTGTTTTTTGTAATGTATATATTTATCATGGAGCTCCGATTTCGACGAGAGAGAACAACTGTCAGCGGACCTAGCCGACGTACAACCAGCACACACAAGTCAGGAGTCACGAGGAGTCACTTTCTCATCCGCAGGATGGAAAGAGAACAAAGGTCGACGTAGTGGCCTGTCACACTTTGTTCCATCGACGGACCAAGCAAGGGGTAGAGAGAGACAGGTTGATGGAGGAGGTCAGTTGTCTCTTTCTGGCCTACTTGTACTTGTCCTCTTGTACATTTAGATACCAGAATGCCCGGAAACGGCCGATGGCGCCACGGTCTAATGTTCCGTTCCCGGACACGTATAAGTATTTTTCTCAAAATTCGTGGATTTTGAGTGTTACTATACATCATGAGAAATTACTCCACTCAAACCCACACGGCCATTGTTATTAATTAGGACCTTTCTATTATTTTGCCGCCAGAATGTTCTCTCCCCCTTCCTGCAAGATGGCGGTCGACGACGATCCTGGAGACACTCTCGTTCCGGGTTTGGCGACAAGCAGGTCGATAGCCAAAAATTTGATACCCAAAGAATTTTTTTTAGAAGGAGGAAAGCCACGATTAACATTACGAATAAGGAGGGGAATCTCGTAAAACAAAAATAAAATTAAAATGGACAGGAAAATTAAAAGGTGTATTACACATATTACGTGTGTACATATTATGTGTGTACACATATTACGAAGGGGTAAGCCGATTTTATTTACTGGTGGAGGGTTTTGGTGGTCTGTTAGCAAATAATTAAAGTTATTACCGCCAAAACGCTCAGCCAGAATTTCAAGTGCCGGTTTTCATCCCCCCCTGCCCGCCAACTCGCATTTATTTGTAAATTAACGGAATTTTATAATTTGGTCACTTGTATTCTTTTTTTTGTAACCGAAAAGTGAGTGCAAATATCGAGAAGTATGGTTGTGTGTACTGTTCCGGTCAGACCTCGTGGTCGGTGCAATTTAGAGGTAAGATTCTTACATAAGCTTATTCGTTTATCTAGTGCCTTTTTGAGTTTCTGATGTGGGGCAAGAGTTGCTGTAATGTTAACATTCTCCACAGTAATGGCGTCGGTATATCACGTTCCGAAAATGTCACGCGTTCGTTAATTGTTTCATAAGGATTCAATTGTATCGGGAGTAGACTTTTAAATAAAGTATTGTATCTATCTAAAATTGAAATAATGTGTCTGAGCCTTTTAAAGTGATTTTTTTTTAGGTTAGGAATAACCCACTCCCCGTAAAACTTTCTTTTTTTAGATTTAGATTAGGCTTTTAAAAGTTTGTATTTTTGTATTACGTATATGGTAGTAGATTTTGATTTCTTTTTGATGTCAGGCCTTATGCCCTGGTAGTCACTTAGACCTACCGTTAGAATTTCTCATTCTTTTCTTTCAGCTTAGTTAAGCAAGGGGTTACCCCCCCCCCCCCTAAGACTGAGTTGAGGTAGGCCCATTTTGACCATTAAATATTATGGCAATTTTGATCAATTCTATTAATTAGATTTTCAACGGGCAGGAAATCTCGTTACAGATTTTATCATAGAGCGCAAGGAAACTGTACAGGACTTTTAGGTTCTCCAGAATTCTGTAACTTTTAAATAAATGTTTTCAGTGAGTAAAGGGAAACTTGAAAAAAAAGTGTTTCAAGGCCTATAATGGAAAATCAGCGAGTAGCGTTTTTAAATTTAATAAAAAGCATTAAAATATGTGTTACTTGTAACAAAAGGAAGAAAGCACAATCTGCAGCTATTGAGAATTGTAGAAGAGCCTTTATATTTTATAGATTTTTCAAACGAAATAAATTTTCTCAGGACCTGCCGTGAGATTCATAGATTAGTGAAATAGTGGGACACTGAAGATACATACACCTACTATACACCTACAAGATATCTAAATTTTAATAAAGTAGAATAAAGAAGCTACAAGAAATTTTGCAAGTAAAACTTCCTTAATATTTAAATCATATAAGAAACATCCAATCTACTATCTTCAAAAGTCGTACAA
Source organism: Druon quercuslanigerum (assembly GCA_010014905.2). Lineage (NCBI taxonomy): Eukaryota > Metazoa > Arthropoda > Insecta > Hymenoptera > Cynipidae > Druon > Druon quercuslanigerum. The sequence goes on from JAAAKG020144014.1 coordinate 9,002, forward strand.
TGCAAGCACCACAAGCACCAACGCCATTGTACACAAGGCCCACAGATGCAGAAAGTTCTTAAACGTGACTTACAAGCTCATTTTAGAAATAGAATTTAATTAGGAAAAGAAAACGGTTGGAAATTTAAAAAAAAAACCGTTGTTCCACTGGAAGAGGACGCATTTGCAGCTAAAATTGAAATCATAATTTTATAATCGGAAACAGATATACATAAGTGAGGTAAGAATTTTTTTACGAACCATTAAGAAGAATGGAGGTTAATTAAGAACCGAAGTGTGAACTCTTGACAATTAAAAAAGCTGTTACGTTAGTGAGTTAACTGAAGAAACGCTGCAATAAAGTAAGGAATATTAATTCCGCTTAGTAAATATCAAAAGCCAAACTTTTGAAGGATAAGTAACAAACCTTCGAAATCTGTAAAGAAGACATAAAATAGATGCGAAATAATGCATATTCCGTAACCCTGTTCAATGTTTTCGCTGGAGAGATTTTAATAAATTAAAAGAACGAAGAGTGTACAGAGTGAAATCTATTATATTTGACGCAGCTTTATCGCAAAAGAGACCTTCCATGAAGGATGTAAGGATTTCACAGTTTTAGGGGGTAGGGTTTAACCGAGTTGTGACAGCCTGTGACAATTTCACAGAATCCCATTGTCAAAATGTTACAACAAGGGAAGGAGTCTAAAATTCGCCGAAAAACTGTGTCATAATTAAGAAAATCTTTCAAAGAGACTTTTATCGCGAAAAAAGGCCACAGGAGTTACGCGACTTTAATATGAACTGCGTGAGCTACTCGAATCTCTTTTGCGGTTGTTGAGTTATTAGTAATTCACCAGCGATTCCAGAATGCACATTTAAACATCCTAGACCCGTGAAAAACATACTGCATACTTCATACTGGAAAGTAAAACCATCAAATCATGCTACAATTAAAATATTATTTCAATATTACAAAATTGTAGAAGGAAAAAATTATATTTTAAATTGATTTACATGCACCTAAGTTAGTATATACTGCTGCTAACTAGGGTTTGAAAAAATATTCCTTTAGTTTTTAAAATCCTCTAAATGTATTATTATATATTTTCCATAATAAAAGCCTTATGTAAGTTATGGTTTAAGACGAATATTAAAGAAAGTCTTTAGTTGATGTCCTTCCTAACAAATATTTGTCAAAGTACATATATCTACTAAACCTCAAATAATTCATTACTGACGCATTTTTCAAAACTGTTGTGTAAGCAGTTTTTCATCCGTTTGGGAAAACTGATAATCCTTTGTATATTGGTCTTAATCTTGGTCATTATTTTTAATTCTATTGGTAGGTAAAGAAATAATTAACATGAATTTTGAAGTAAGTATGATAAGATATCTGTTATACATTTTTGAATATATCATACTATGTAAACTCTATGGTATTAACTAATTATTAATGATACTATTATTTTGTTTCCACTTAAATATAGGATGACCTACTTATATTAATTAGTTTTTTTGTTTTTTAAAGATTATACCTAAGATGATTTAATTTTGATGTAAGATATTAAAAGTAAATAATCATATAAATGTATTGATTATTCATCTGAAATATTTTTGTAAGAAAATAAAAAGAACCTGCATAAAACTTGTTTAAAAAAATCATGGTTGGAGCAGTAAAGAAAGATTAACGCCTTGAGACTATATTACATTCGAATCTGAAATCAAATGAAAATAGTGTATTGTGTGGTAAGAAAAATAAATTATAAAATACGAAAATCGCACGTATTTCACACAATATTTTATATTGCCGTTATTACATTCTAATCCGAAATCATATCACAATAGTAAATTGTGTGATCAGGACAATAAATTAGGAAATACGAACAACGCCCGCACTTCGTACAATATTTTCTATCTGATAATTGAAAAAAACCTAACGTTTGGCAAACAAGTACGAACATCTCTAGTTGATTAGCTATCCCTTCTTTGAAGAAAAAAATTTTAGAACCGGCTCCCCAGAAAGAAAGTAAAATAGTTTTTGATACGTGACAGTTGAGATGCTGTCGGGGCGCCTCAAAGTCAGATTCCTATAAATTTGTTAAACAAACAATACAAAGAATGTTGAAGTATTAGGGGTTAACATGCTGTACTAGATAATGCATAATGATTGCCCGTGTAAAAATATTTTGTCTTGGATTTTGTCTTAATGGCGGGCAATTAAGACATGTCCAAAACTTGTCCAAGA
>JAAAKG020144015.1:0-11228 GCA_010014905.2 Druon quercuslanigerum
CCCTCCCTACCGAGTGAGTCACGCCTACCCCGAAAGGGAAACGGCTTAATGGTGTAATAATAATAATAATAATATAGTCTAATTTCTCAATTCTCAACAAAAGATTTAATTTTTAGCCAAATAGTTGAACTTTTTATTAAATTATTTGAATTTTTAAGCCAGAAATACGAATGTTCAACCAAAATCGTCCACCAGTACACTATTATACATTGCACTTTTAATAGAAATTTTAGACTTTGCAAGAGTTCGAAACTAATTTAAATTTCGAATCTTATTAATATATTTTAAAATATTTAAATTGAAAGATAAATGCTGTTGTGTGGATCTTTTCTTGGACGAATCGGCAGCAGGCGGGCTCAGCTCTATGGAGTCGATTTCTATTCTTACAAATGTATATTAAATTAATTTTGAAAATAACTTTTAATATGACCGCTCTGATTTTTCGGATATTATTGGTCGAGTTTGATCGGAATTTAGAGATGAGAAGATAAAAGAATAAAAGTTAGATTTAGAATATGTTTCGAAAACGAACGAGGCCGCTCGAAATATTTGAAGTTCTATTATCGAAATGCAGCACTAATAAAATGGTATGCGGGTTTTTAACGTAAGCATGATAAGCTTAAAAAAATGGAGTGTACACATTTTTTATTTTATCTTTATTTTGAATCAACAACTCCGAAGTATTAGAAGTTTTACAATATAATCTTCTTTCATTTTTTCACTCAAGTGAGAAATGCTAAGCAATCGCATTCTTTTATCAAACTTGAATGTTTTAACAAAACAAGTTTCACAACACTTTAACCAAACAAGTTGACTTACCGAGTGTATAACGTTACCATAAATCTGATTTCATCATGTAACGCACTCCGGAAGTTTATTTTGACGTATTCATGATTTCGGCCCCACTTGACAAAATCGACTTTTTCTTGACCAGGAGTGTCGCTTAAACTTCGGAGTTTAATTCGAGTAATTCTATTACGATCAGGACTCACAATTTCCGCATTGAAGTAAAAATATCCATTAATTATATCTGGATTAGGCTCATTGGGTCTTTCGATCCTAAATAATGCGTCGTTGACTATAGGACGCTCGTTTCGATACTTGACTCCAAAGGCATGAGTCCCGGTACTTGAAATTGAACGTCTTGATTGCGGAATTCCCCTCATCCAGCCGGAAACTAGATTAAAGGCGGCTGATGATGGCACCACATTGATAGTCAATTCTACAGCAAGTGTAAGAACAATTATCAAACAACACGACACCATTTTTAGCGTACGGCAGAGTATGATCACTTGTGTGTGATCAGAGACTAACTAGTCCCAAAAATACTACGAGCTTTTATATAATCTGTCATCGAATTTGATTGTCATCGTTTGCATAACACATCAGTCGAAGTGACTTTAATCTAAAAAAAAGTCAATATGAAGGCACCTTTAAATTTCCGCGCACATTCCGTGATTTCGGGAAAGATGTTTATAAACTTTCAAAGGGGGGGGGGGCAGGTTTTTTTTAATATTTGTGACGTAGGGGGGGAGGAAATTAGAGTGGAAAGATATATATAAGATATATGTATAGAAAAAATTGAAATTAGTGACTTTCGTTATAAGTCAATAATTGATATTAAATCCATGAGATATTATTTATCTGTAGTTGGATAAAACGCCGCAAACAATTTAAAACTACGATTACTCGACGAAGGACAATTTTTATCCGTCTCGTGATAAAAAGTATCTGCTGTCGGATAATTGTAGTTTTCAATTGTTTGAAACTTTTTATTTAAATTCAGATAAATAATAAAACGGGGATTTACTGTGTATAAGTACACAGAGAGAAATGTCGGGAGAATAATTCACGGCGCTACTTTTTGATTTAATATGTTTTGACGCAAGAACTAAGATATTGTATCCCTTACTTTTAAAGCATAGGTCTCAAAGTTTCAGGCATTGAGAAACGCCCCTTTGCTCCCAGGTCTCGAATTCTATGCTTTCATAAATTAATCTCTTAAAATTTCTTTCCGTGTACACACATGATTTTCTTTCCAATATACTCCTCTATATGCATGCTTTAAAAAAAGTTGCCTTTTTTCTCCTTCCTTTTTTCAAATCCAAACTCAATTAATAACACGTAATAAGAAAATCAAAGAAAATGCTACTATTTTTTTTGAAGTTCATTCTTTTTAATTGAAAAGTCTACTATTATATGTTTATTACAGAACTTATCCCTTTAGGTTGAAAATTCAACTATTTGAAAGTTGAATTATTTTGCTAAATATTCATTTTATTTGTTGAAGATTCAACTACTTTGTTGATAATTCAACCTATCCACCTATTTCATTATTGTATGATAAATTATGTTAGCATGTCGACCACGGAAATTATTAATTAATTTCTGATCTTAGATATTGTTGATTACTAGTCACATAATTTTTCTGGAGAAACGAGAAATATCTTACATCAGAAATTAATTAATAAATTGCTCTTTTCGACACATTAACATGTATTATCATATCATATTCAGATTGGGTGAATTGATTGAGATTGGAATTATTCACTCCTACTCACTGTTTACAAAGTTGCCGACGCGCGTTATATTGTGAATATAGAAGAAACGAGAAAACATCTGCTGAGCCTCGGCGCACCGGCGTAATTGCGAAATGTGGCTTACCCGGTTCAAACCCGGGCTGAGGCAGATGATTTCTCGTTTCTCCAGCAAAATTATTTGACCAGCAGTCGGCAATATCTAACATGAAAAAATTATTATTTCATTATTGGTTAAAAATTGATGTCTTTTCTTCAAAAAATCAATGTTTTAGTTAAAAATGAACGTATTTTATTATAAGTTCGCCTTTTTTAGTTAAAAAAAACTTTCTTTCTAGTTGAAAAATTCATTTATTCAAAATAATTTACATTTTTGCATTGAAAATTATACTGTTTGATTGAAAATTCGCCTTCAAAATGATACTATTTGGTTTAATTTAGGAAACGTGACTTTAATTTGGAACATTTTTTTAAATAGTTAGTTTCCAGAAAACTAATTTCACTCATATAGAAATCAACCAATTTATTCCAATTTTCCAAACTTTACTTGAAATTTCGGAAGTTTTCACTTATGACCTTCTCATTTGTGTTTTCAAGACTTGGAAACCTCCCTCGTTTTGGCATAGTGAATTCCATCTTATTACTTTAAGATGTTATTTTTTTTGCATTTTTAATTTTTTTATATCTTTTAAACCCTTTTTGTAGAATAATAAAAATGAATAGAAATATTATTTAAATTTTCTGAATATAGTCAGTTATAATAAGATCATGGAAATTAAAAAAATACCGGATGATAAGAATGGAATGGGGATCATAAACAATTTTTCCTAAGAATCAAAGACAAATTTCAAACAATAATAATTTTAGAAGATGAATTCCAAGAAAAACTTATAGAATATTTTAAAACATTTTAAATGATTTTAAAAAACGCTAAAAAAATATGATAAAAAATTTTATTTTTTAAGTTTAAACAGAAAATTTAAGTCTTTAGAATTATGAAGACTTTCAAAAATTCTAAGGCGGTATTTGCCACGATTCCAAAAGATTTTAAAACTTTTTAAAAATAATGTGTACTAGTTTAGAATTTTTTCTTGGTTTCGCAGGATTTTTTTAAATTATAGGAAAAATGTAAACTTGTATTTAACATAAAAAAATTAATTTTCCACCAAAAAAAATAAAATTTTAACCAAAAAGATTAATTTTTCACACAAAAAATGAGTATTCTACCAAAACAGGCTATTTTTTAACCCGGCAAAATGACTTTTGAAAAAAAATTTTATTTTTCTAAACAGTAGTTCAATTTCCATTCAAATAGTTTCATGTTTAATTAAATAGTTGAATGTTCAACAAAAAACACTAATTTGGTAAAAAAAAGATAATTTTCGACTAAACAGTTTAATTTTATAATAAATTGTAGATCCGGAAGCCACAAAGACGAATTGTCTATAAAACAATTAAATATTCAACAAAAAATAACCATTTCCAACAAAATAGGTAATGTTCGACCAGATAGTTTAATTTTCTATAAAATAATTAAATGTTCAACCAAAAAGATGTAGTTAATTTATCTTTTTGTTTGAAGATTTATTTAATTAATTAATCAACAAAATTAATTTTATAATCAAAAAGTCGATTTTTTAACAAAATACGTGAATAGCCTACTAAATAGTTGAATTTCAGGAATTATAAATAATAAATTTTAAACCAAAAATGGAAATAATTAAATTTTTAGATAAACATTAGCGTTTAACTAAAAAACATTAAATTTCAACAAAAAGTTAAATTTTGAACCAAGAAGGTTAATTATCAAGAAAGAATTTTGAACAAAGTTAAGAAATTTTTAATTATTTAGGTAAAATATCCACGAAACAGTCTAATTCTCACCACAAAATATTCATTGTTTAACAAATAAGTTAATTTTCCACAAAATAGTTAAATTTTTTACCAGAATATTACCAAAAATATTATTTTCAACTAAAATTATGAATCTTTACCAAGAAAAGGATTTTTTACATGGTATTTTAATTTTAATTGAAGTAGTTAATTTTTTGAAAAAAAAATTAATATTTAGTTTTCAAGCTTTTTTCATCTCTGGATAAAAATTGGTAACGTTTATGTAATTACTTGTGAACTTCTTCATATTGGATTAGCGATATGTGAGCCACTGAAAATTAGTCAAAAATTACTAATTTGATAACTCGAGTTATTTTTCAATTAAATAATGGAAAGCTGATTGATTAGCAAACCAAATAATTCAGGATTATCCATAATAATTGTTAAAAAATATATAAAGATAGACAATGTGAAAAATGGAACACATTAATAAAACGGTGTATATGGTGACATTGTTAACGTGACCTAGTCCGTATCCGTTTACAAAATAGAGCCTTCACATTGTACCAATAAAGTTAAGAAAAATACGCTTATCAAAAATATAAATAGACGTTTGATTTCTTCATATTTTAGACAATTTCTTTCTTGTTTATAAATATATTTTTCTAAAATAAAACAGATATATGAAATATTCTATAAATTTTCCATATGGATTATAATAAATGTAAGTTTTTCTGGAACTAAAAACTTAAGAAAAAGTAGAAAAATTCCGAAAAAAGCTCAACTTTCAAGCAGATAACTAATTAAAGATAATTAACAATAATTATTGTCAAATTATAAGTGAATCATGGACAGAAAATTGAATATTTTTGATAAAACTGAAACTTTCTAACATTATTCAATGATAATATAGTTTGAAATAATAACAATATGTTTAAACCATTAATTTTCTCTACACTCATTGATTATTTACCTCAGTCAATTATGTTTCTAATCAATAGTTAAGTATTACTTCACTCTAGTTGAAAATTGGTTGAAAGGTAGTACATTTTTGAAAATCTAAGACTTCCTAACTCTTTTGTAAGAGAAAATTGTTCAAAGCAATGACAAATTGTTTATGAAATGTATGAAAACATGACATTATCATTATGAAGTATTATTTTATGTATAAGAAACAATGCGCCTTCGAAAAATCACAAAAAATCATAATTAGCTAGAAAATCAATAAATTTTACTAATTTGTATTCAGATAATAAAAAAACTTGAATACGAAATATTCATCCTTGTGGTCCAAAAACGAACCACTTGAATCAAAATTTCAAAACAAGGAAAAAAAATTAATTATTTCTATTTTTGGTCTGAAATTTATCATTTAGGTTTCTAAAACTCATCTATTTAGTAGAGAATTTATGTTTTTTTTTTAAAGTTAATTTTGTTTGTTTTAAATTTATTTTTTTCATTAAAGATTCAGTTTTTTAATAGAAAATTAAACTAATTACCTATGGATATAATTGTGAAAATAAACGTTGAGTCTCAAATTGATTTTGCTAATATGAACAATTCTGAATAAAATTAACAAAAACATATTTTTTCTTATGAGAAATACGTGTTAAACTTCATAGGGCTTACGCCACCATCACGCAGTTCTCTTTTTAATTAAAAAAAATTCAGTTGTATATATTGCTTATTTTCCATAGAAAATTTTAATTATTCAGAAAATTCTTTAAAAGTTATTTACGTCGACTAAGCATAAGCTTGAATAAGTATTAAATTAAAGCATTCAAAATTAATCAACAATTAATAATTGTATTAGTTGACATATTTGTTAATTGAGTTTTGGAAGAATATTACTTGCTCGATAGAAAAAAAATACGTAGGATAGTATATAGGAATTAAAAAATTTTATAAGAAGGAAAACGTGAAAAGTAGAAAATTGTAATAAAATGAGGCGATGGTGCGATAATCTTCACTCTGTTGACAAGTAATGTCATATTTTGTCATTGTAAACGTCACCTCACCTGCCTCAATTTGAAAACAGTACTCTTTGACGATTAAACTTTTTAAGTCTGAAGGGTGAGTATTCTTTTGACAATAAAAATCTTTAGGTTTCATGAGTTCAGACTTACCACCAATGAATTTCTTACAAAAATTCGATGACGCTTTTTTGAAATTTGAACTCTGACAATATGGACGTTCCACAGGGGCGGTCTCTCATTGCGCACATCTCGGTTGCCCTCACGGATCAACGATTAAAATTTATAAGTCGGAAGGGTGAATATTATATATCCTGAAAAATGGATATATAAAAATAAGTGTAAAAATACGGTTCATGCGTTCTAAAATGTCTAAAAACTGTAAATACAACTTTCCCGAAATCAACCTTTTTGCTGCTTTTTTTTAAGAAAAAAATTCTGCGTTCCATCTTCATGAAAAATTGTAAATGCTCAGAAAAATTTACATTTTATGTCAATATTAAACGTTGTAAAATAGTATGAGACACCGAAAAAACAAACCTTACACGAAAGTTTAAAAAAAGTTATTATTAAGAAATTCTCAAAACTCAAGATCAAATTTCTGAGTTCCGCCGTTGAACATTTTAATTTTTCATAAAAAATTACATTTCTTGTCATTGTAAAAACTTGTAAAGTACTCTGCAGTAGGAAAAAACAAAAGATCACAAGAACAAAAATTGTAATCGATTAAAATATTTTATTTAAAAATTATTTTTTTGATATTCGTGTTAACAGTTTATGTATTTTACATTTACATAACGCCGTATAACAATAAATCGCAATGGCTAGCACCCCTGACTGTTAGGCGATATATTTAGGTATAGATATGTTAGTTGGATAGCCTGTAGCGTTACAAATTTTATTTGTAATATAATGTTTAAAAATGTAATATATGTATTCACTCTAAACAGGAATATTAATATTTGAAGTCAAAATACTAGCAATCAATTAATATTTATTTTTGAAATACCTTTTTTACATTCTCAGCATTTATGATTGAGAAAGATTTAGAATTGTCCGAAATTTGATATCACAGTTTTTTAATGGATCTCCTCGTTTCGAGACCCCCTGAATCCGAAAATCATGTTCTTACGATGGTGTCTGCCTCTCTGCTTGTCCGTCCGGCGATAACTCTCGAAAAACTAAACTAATCGAATCAATCTTTAGAAAACCTTTTTTTGGTCCTTAAAGAAAGGACGAGTTCGTTAACCAGCCATTTTGAATAAAAATTAAAAAAAAGTAAGCGCATTTTGAAAATTTTTTATACCATTTTTTTAGAATTTGAAAATTCTATTCACGGATATTTATAGTATTGAAAACGGCGAACAGTTTCTCCCAATAGCTTTTTTCAATAAAAAAAAACTCTCAGAGTTATAGCATTTTTAAAATTTTCAAAATCAATGGAAAATCCAAAGGAACCCGCACAATTTACATTAAAATCCGGTCCCCGTCAAATTGGCCTAAATTGCAATATAATATAGTTATAAGCCTCCTGATCCAAAAATCCTAATGGGTTTTATTCCAAAAAATCAAAAGTTTTCGATATAGGTGGGGCTGAACGAGAAAAATATGACCAAAAGCGAATCTAATATCCCGCTTGAAACTTGAAGATGAGGTGCAGATTTTTCAATAAACTGTGATCAGCACAATCACTGATAATACTGGAAACACTGGTAAGTCCAGTTCAGCTATTAAGGGCAATAAAATGTTGCTGTCCTAGCAATAATAGGCGAAATCATGGCGCTGTCCTGGCAATGTAAATACTGTTCGAAATATTAAAGGTGCAAGACAGTTCAGTTAATGAATACAAGACTGTAGATCAGTCTAATTACCAAAAGAAAAGCCAGTCCAGTTACTAAAGACAATTTAATGGGACTTCCCTGACAAAGTCAAGATTTTTCAAAATATTGAAGGCAAAAGACATTCTGGACTACCAAAGATACTTTGTAGTACAGATAATTAAGAGAGATGAATCAGTCAAACCAACAAATGCAAGACATGTTATTAGTCCAGTTGGTTAAGACAAGACTATAAATCAGTCCAACGAAGCTTGGAAAAAACTCTGAGATAGAAAAATAGAAATAAAGACTTGAATACAGAACGTGAAAACTATATTTTTCGAAGTTTGTTTATAAATATAGTATCTAAGTCGTAAAATTCAGCTTCTAAGTGCGAAAAAATTGAAAACTGAGGAACATAAAATGAAAAGGGCGTTTTTGTATTTTAAATCATAAAAATCGTACTGAAGTCGTAGGATTTCCTTTTTGAAAATGCGTCGTCTACAATGGAATTTAAACTAAACTTGGACTACACTCTAAGAAGTTAAAACAATCATGAAAATTCTACTCGAGTCATCGAATCCAATACACTTACGACCTGTCAGGGTAACCTAAAGAATATGCGTCAAATATTTGCTGCCTATATATAAAAAACTTGGACTCTGCCTCCCGCCTCCTACCTTCAATCCTTCTGTACCGCCTATCTCCACGTACTCTTACGAACTTTCTGAAAGTCCATAGAATACGTGGGCAAAATTTGTTGTCAATTGTCAAAAACTGGATTTTCATAAGTTTTATACTTTTTAGGCTACTAGATTATATATACCTCAAAAACTGTCTGATGCCGATTAGTTAAAAAGTATGGCTTTGCCCTATCCATCTGTTCCACCCTTTCGTATGACTCCCCCTTCTCTTAAGACCTATTTGGGAACTGAACAAAAATGTGGACAAAAGTTGGTCCCGATTGTTAAAAACTAGATTTTCATAAATATCATAAGTTTTACGCCACTTGATTTTAATCACAAGGGTACGGTATGCATGACTTAGGGGTAGTTTTTCGGGAACGTATTGTATATTATCGGAGAGCAAAAAAAGAGCAAAAAATATCAACTAACAGTGTCTTCTAAGTTTGATTATTTCTAATGCTTTTTTCATACATTTATATCTTCCGCTGCATACGTTCACGTGGATGGGTAGTTTTGGGGAAATTATAATGAGAGGAAAATTTTAAAGTGTCATGCAATTAGTTTGGAGTTCTAAATCATTTTAACATCGGTCAAGGAGGTTTTCCAGCTTTTAAAACGTTTTTGATGACGAGGCGAGGATATGTATGATTTAGGGGTAGTTTTTGGGTAACGTATTATATATTATCGGAGATAAAAAAAACAAAAGGATATCAACTGATAGTGTCTTCTAAGTTTGATTATTTCCAACGTTTTTTTCATACATATATATCTTCCGCGGAATATTTTCAAGAGGAGGGGTAGTTTTTCAGCAAAATGTTTAGGAGGAAATAATTCTCAAGTGTCATGTATTTATATTGGAGTTCTAAATCATTTTTACATTGTTTAAGGTGGTTTTACAACTTAGGGGTAGTTTTTTGGGAAATGTATTATATATATATATCATCATAGAGCAAAAAAATCAAAAAAATCTTGGCTTATCGTTTATCTCATTATAATAATTTTTAGTGAGTTTTCGTAGGTGGCGACGCTGAGTGGACGTCCTGCTAGCAATGCCAACCTTTTCTCCAAAGTTTAAAGAGCAAAAAAAAATTTTTTTAGCATATATTAGCAAAAACAAATATGGCGTATTCCATTTTTAAATTTGCCTTGGTGGCGGCGCTGAATGAACGGATCTCGGTGCCCGCGTCACCTACTCACTCCTTCGTATGCCCCCATACTTTTACGACCTTTAATATCATTATTTTTATTGAAATAATGCAATGATGACGCTAAATGATGATAATTGTCCACCTGTTGCAGAAATACAAATTTTCATTGATATTTCACAATGAAGTTACTTTTGCTCATGCCTGATATAAATTTTGATTCTGCAGAATATGTTTGGCTTCGGTTGAATAATAATAAAATTTCACATTAGTAAATTGTATTTTTTATTCAGACCTTTAAACGAAAATCAATTCTGAATTATGTATGGTGAATTTGCGAATCTTCTTTTCTTAGAATTAAAAAAAAAAAAACCCAGTCAACATAAGGAAAAGTGTCAACAATGCTTTCGAGATTTTCGTGACTCACCTTTTTTTTAGAGAGGGTCTGCTCTCTAAATTTTGATTTTTATTTTGATATATATTTTTGGTTGTATATTTTTCTTATTTTCCATACAAAATTGTAATTATTTAACAAAATTTTAAAATTTTTTTTTGCCTCGAATAAGCGTAAGCTTGAATAAGTATGAAAATGAGTCGCAGAAGATTAGTAGCAAATTCATAATTCGATTAGTTGAGATATATTCTAACTCAGTTGTGGATAGCAACTATTTATTGATGCAGATAAAAAAATAAGAAATTATCTTAGGACACTATATAATAATTTTAAAACTTTGTAAAAACGAAAACGTGGAAAATAGAAAAATTTAATAAAACGATGCGTTGGTGCGAGATTCATCATTCTGTTGACAAAATATGAGATTCATATTTTGTCATTGTAAACGTGACCCTAGTCAGTCTGAATTTAAAAACAGTAGAATATTGAACATTTATTTAGAAAAAAACCGGCTGTTTTACCAACATTTTTTCATAGATTATCCAGAGAATCTCATGATTTAAAAACGGTGTATATTTATATTGGTTAAATATTCTGTTAATTTCTTAGAAAATTCAACTATTTGGGAGAAAAATTATTCCTGGTTTAAAATTTTTGTTTTTTGCTTAAATTCAATTGTTTTTTATAGAATCCGCCTTATTAGTGATGTGAACTATTATAATAATTTTATATGTTACTTTTGTTTGTCTACTGGTCTATATCAATATTAAGATCCCAGCGGAGATAGAGACATTTTTTTCACAATCTTAAGATTTATCAATATTTTAATAATATTGATATAGA
>JAAAKG020144016.1:0-11228 GCA_010014905.2 Druon quercuslanigerum
AAAATAAATTTCGGTAACCTGATATTCGCTATTTTAATTTTCGATCACTTGAACCATCGGAAAAATGACTGGGTGTCTTAAGAGTCATGAAACAGGGCTAAAATCATGCATGTGCCATAAAAATATGTTTTTAAACTTACTGTGAGCTTTATCTAATGCCATATATTGTTTTCGTAGTATTTCGTTTTCCTGTTGTTCTTTTCTTTCATTTAATTCTCGTTCTAGGTTTGGTATCAAATCTCGTACTAATTCTTGTAGTTCTATTTCTTGTCGTTGTATCTCTTCTTCGTGTTGTATTTTCTGTTTTCGCTGTCTCTCTTCTAGTTCTTGTATTCCTCTGTGACGTATTTCTTGTCGGCTTTTTAGTATTTGTTTTGCTTTCATTATTTGTTGTTGTATTAGTTCTTCTGGAATTTCTGGTTGTTGTCGTTGCTCTTGTCGTTGTCCTTGTTGTTTTTTTAGTGGAATATAAGGTGTAGAACCTTCAACACTTAATTTTTTTCCTTTATCAGTAGCACTAGCACAATCGTAAAAACAGTAGCACAGAAAGACAAACACTAAAAGTCGCATTTTTGCGAATGCTAACAAAACTTTTTAATGATTTTACTTTCATTCAGCAGATCTCAAGAAATAAATGTTTCTTTGGTTTTATCGCGTTATATATGCGAAAGTTAATCCCACCTTTTTACCAAAGTTCTCTTAATGAGGTCATTACAATGCATATTTCGTAAGCATCAAAAAATTTCCTTATTTATATAAAAAAATCATCATCGCATTCGTTCAAACAGTTTGTACGAACAAACACGGATCTCGCTCGACTATATCTTCTTAATTGTGTAGCGTTCTTCAAATTTCCGTATAATAGAAATTAACCTGGTTAAACTATTGTTACAATTTTTATTTATTAATTTCAGTCATTTTTTTATTATGTTAAACTATAGTTGTAATAAAAATTTAAAACATTGTGCACATTCGATTAGGGTGATTTTTGCGATTTGTTTCGTTAAGGGTCTTTTTGTTTTTTGGAACCAAAAGTTTTCCTTGTCTGCAATTTTATTTCTGTTTTGATATTTTTTTGGGATGCCCAGTATGTTTGTCTAAAATTATTTGTATTGAATTTGTATGAATATTTTTTGGAAATTGGTTAGAATCCGCTTTTTTTCTTTAAAAAAGAAAATTATATTCAGAGGCAGCAAAAGCCACGTAAATATATTCATTTTTTAATCAAATCCCCCTATAAGTCTATAATTCTTGGGTCACAAAAAAACCTCATGAATGGAAAAATAAACCTCATGAATGGAAAAATTAATATAAAGTTTTTAAACAATTTATAGTGTTTTTGCAGTTTCTAATGATTTCAAAAACTTCAAAAGATTTACAATATTTGAGGCAGTTTGAAAAATTCCTAGAAATTGTGCATAAATTTTCATAATTCAAAGAAATTAAAAATTTGTAAAAAAGATTTTAGGGAATTTTGCCAATTGTAAGGGATTTCCAAGATATTTGAAAAGTTTCAAGAGACTTCGAAAAAAATGTTATTGCTATGAAACTATTTTAGGGTATTTTCGAAAATTCCAAAAAATTATAGATTCCAATAATTTGAAGAATTTGAAAAGAATTTTAAAGATTCAAACAAATTTTAAAAACCACTAAAAATGTTTAGTATATTTAAATAGTCTCACAGGGTTTCAAAAAATTTTACATGATTGAAAGTAGTTTAGGTTATTTTAAAAAATTTCGAGATATTTAAATTGTTTTAAGGGATTCAAAAATAGATTTCAATAATTTATTATTAAATTATTATTATTTAGTATTAATATATAGAAATTTTGAATAGATTCTAAAAATATAAAGAAATTCCAAAGGAAATTTTTTTTTAGAAAATTCTTAAAAAGTCCAAGGAATTATCGAATTATTTAAAAATCTGCAAAGGATTACAAAAGGTTTTAAAGAATTTAAATGAGTTTAGGACATTTGAAAAATTACAAGAAACGTTTACTACATTATGATAATTGAAAGGAATTTAAAAGAACTTAAAAGAATTCAGGGAATTCTCATAAATATTAAGGAATTTTCATTATATTAAAAAAATTTCAAAACATTTCATGGAACTGAACGTATTTAAGGGGATTTTTAAAAAACCGTCGGAAATCTTATATAGATTTTAATAACTTTAAAAGAATTCTAAGAGATCTTCAAGATATGAAGGAATTTTTGAAAATTCCCAGGAATGTTAAAGATATTGTAAATTTTTCAAAGAATATCAAAAAACTTTAAAAAATTGGAAATATTTTGCGATTTGAAAAAAAATTCTTCGGAAATTTAAACAAATATCAATGATTTAAAGGACTTCCACAGGAATTAAAATATTTTAGAGTATTCTTAAAAATTGCGATTAATTTTCAAGAAATTTAAAACGCTTCACAGTATTTCCAAAAAATTTTACAGGATCGAAAATGTTTTAGGTTTTATTTTAACATTTCAAGGAATTTTTAATAAGTTTCAATAATTTTAAGGAATTCCAAAGGCTTTAAAAAGTTTTTGGAACATTAAAAAATCTTAAGAATTTTTCAAGATGATCCAAAAGTTTTAAAGGATTTTATAAAGAATTTAAAGGATTACAATTATTTTAGGGTGTTTAAAAGCTTGTCAATGATTTTGAAATAGGTTTCAATAATTTGAAAGAATTCCAATGACCTTTAAAGATTTTCAGATATTCTTTGAAATTCTAAGGAATTTTCGAAAGATTAAAAAAATTTAAAGGAATTTCAATAAATATTAAATATTTCAAGATTTTTGTAGAAATTCCAGAGGATTTTAAATATTTGAGGAATTTTATAGAAATTCTAAGAAATTTTCAAGGGATCTCCATAGTTTAAAGGTGTCTCAAGCGACTTAAAATCGTTGAAAATACTTTAGGGCATTTAAAAATATTCCAAAGATTCGAAAATATGTTACAAAAGTTTAAAGGAATTCCTCAATGCGCACAATCAATTGGGGCGATTTTTGCTAATTTTCTTTGTTGAGGGTGTTTTTGCTTTTTTCGCCTCAAAATACGACTTGCTATTATACTTAAAGATTTGCTTAACTTTGGTGGTGGTTTAGATCAATAATATTGTAATACAAATTTGATTTTTTTTTAAATAATTTGTTTTAATTTAATTTTGTTAATAAATAAGTAATTATTGATAAATATTATTTAATAATGCATACCAAATTCTTTTGTTATTCAGATTTAGTTTTTTATATCGTTGTTTATAAATGGGTACTGGCGTCGAGGCTCATTCACGTAAATAACAATCTTAAGTGTCATACGAGCAAATAAATTTTTCAAACCTTCAATGATTTCAGCCAATCTCTGGCTAATGCCCTTGCCTCTTCTCGCGCACTTAAAAAATGACAAACAATTTAACAACTTACTTCCTATAGCTAATGAATAAATTTTCACCAAAAAATATTCAAATTTTGTATACGCTTACAATTTAATTTTAGCCGATAATAATGTTGAATATTACTATATTTTATTAACTCTTATTCCAATTATTTAATTTTATCTCATAATCTTAAAATAATATATTGTAGATCATGACAAAATCTAAATTTTAATTTTTGGATTCTTTTTCCTATGTCGAAAGGTTCTGCCTGAAAATGTTAGTTGGACGCTCGAACTTCACCTTAGAGGTCCGGGGTTCTATGCCTGTGCCGGTATCTCTGAAAATTTTTCTATGTACCTTTACCGACTTTCTGGTGGTTTGGAACCCACCTAGACCTACAGGTCCTCCCATCGTGTACTTCACTGCAACCCAGTGCGTCAATGATGGGGTAAAAACCAGGCTTTGTCCAATTTAACGGAGCACACTCTTCTCATCAGGTGACTTGATGGCATTATAAAGATATATCTGTGACTGATGATATATCCCGGGACAGCCCCGTGCAAAAATATTCAAAAAATAGAAAAATCTATTTCTAACAAAAAATGCCTTCGACATGTTGGACAGTAACCATCTTAAGCTTGTGACAACATTTAAAAATAATAATAATAATAATAATAATAATAGCGTAGGGAAGTGGCTACCCCGTCGCCCGAAAGTTTAGGCTTTTGTAGTCAGCCACGTTGCATTGAGCTAACTCACCAATGAAATGAATTATGCGGTTGCGTCACCAGTATCGCGCAGTGCCACCCACAATAGGTCTCTCTCGGTTGGAGGCCATGGTTCAGTTAAGAGTGGCAATAAAACCGAACAATAGGACAAACGCAAGAACGTCGTTTTAAATAGTCGGATCAACTCAGGAGGGACATCCTTACCTGTTGGCAAAGAAACCTCACCGGCGCGAAGAGACTACATGCAAAGTTTGCATGAACGTTTGGTCAATATGTACTTGGAATATGACCATAAAACACCCCAGTGTTTTATAGATCAGGTATCTTTTTCAAGCAAAGGCGGATATGACGCTTTTTATCAAAAAGAAGTGCAAATTCCTTCAGAGAATATATTACTTGTTTCAGAAACATTACCTTTGCAGATAGTCGATAATGTCGACATGAGAAATAGGAGAACAAATTCCACGAAAAAGTTTTTCAAAGGATGCACAAATTATCTCAAGCTAATACTGCTGTCCCTGATTTGCTCCCTAAAGATGTTGATCTTGGAATTTGAACTGTATAGTTTACAAAAAGGCGGTCTCCATCTTAGAGAAAATAGAAGTGATGATACTGCAGTACGCTTAAGTAAGACTCGCGAGCGTATTGTACTACTACGTATTGTAGTTTAAAATTGAAACGGCCATATGACATGCGTAATATTTCAGTGCATGATTAGCTGTATAACATCAAATAAGAGGTTTTCTCCAAACGTTAGATCACTTGCTCAAAACTTACGGAAAGCAACTCATACGCTGAAAAAGTGTGAACTGTTGTCCATCAAACAGCACTGGACGCAAAAAATAAGAGCTCTTAAAATAGTCAAAGAGCGACTTGTAAGGCGAGTAAAGTGAATTAAGGAAACTTCCACCTTTCCTACTCACCCTTCTCGTTTTTTCAACAAGAAGTCATATGCCGTTGAAAATCCGCCTAGTCGAGAAGAGATTTAAGTCTTCTGGGAACAAGTATATGGAGATACTCATAAGTTAGATGAGGACGCTTCAGATATTTCGCTGTTTCGTAACTTTTGCCAAAGGCAATTGTCGGAACGTCCAGAAGAAGAGTGTCAAATAATTACTGCTCATGAAGTGAAGAAAGTTATCGCTAGAGCTAAAAACTTTTCAGACCCAGGGCCAGATAAGATCGACAACCTCTGTTGGAAGAAGCTCACTTCTACGCACCAATAGCTACCTCGTATATTTACTAGTTTCTTAAACGGAGGACAACCTACCCCGATGTGGTTAGTTAAAGGACGTACGGTGTTGATCTCTAAGACCGGAGATTTGTCTAGTCCAAAGAACTACCAGCTCGCAGCAGGTTTAAACACCAGCAACAAGCTATTCACAGGCATCTTAAAAGTAAGGACATTAATATCTATCGGGATGGTATGGCGTTCAATGCTTGAACAACGTGGATGCAAGAGAAGACTGACTGGTTGCAAAGAGAACCTGTTAATAGATAGGTGTATTACCCAGCATTCTATCAGGTATCGACGCAATATGTCCACAACTTGGATTGACTGCCAAAAGGGATTTGATACTACGAGCCATGAGCTACTTATTTAGCTCATTGCGTGTCTGGAGGTACATTCAAAAATAAAGAGATTCATAAAAGAGTTTATGCTATTGTGTCGGACCTGATTTGTCATAACGTGTGACAAAAGACAAGTGACTACCGGTTATGCCACATATCAGAGAGGGTCTTCCAAGGAAACTCTTTAAGTCTGATTGTTTTCTGCAACCTCCTTTTGCCTCTATATATTGAACACAAGAGAATTTAAGGTTAACCACCATTAATATATAGACGATCTTAAACTGTTTGCTTCCTCAAGCGAGAGTCTTGCAATCCTTGTGGCCGCAGTACATAGATAACCTAAAGCCATTCGCATGTTGTTTAAACTCGACAAGTGTGCCTGCCTCCATATACACCTAGAAAGACTAGAAAATACATCAACGCGTCACGATCAAGATCTTTAGTTCATAGGTGCAAATATCAATCAACATCTTGGTAATGGATGAGCATATGCATTTCTTGGAATACCGCAAGGAAAAACCGAAGATGTGCATGAATTAAAAGCGGCCCTTGAAAAAAGGTATCACAAAACTCTCAGATGGAGAAACTCAACCAAAGAACAGGCAAGATGATGAAAATCCATCAAAGTCACCATCCTAGATCTTCTGTACCTCGCATATTTCTCCTTCGAGATAAAGGGGCTAGAGGTTTGCTAAAATTAGAGTATCTTCATCAAAGCACCGTTCTAGCTACAGCGAGCTCAGTTCTTAAAAGCACAGATTCTCTAATGCGAGTCGTACACCAACATAAAATCGTTAATGTTGCAGAGGAGCTTGGTCCCCTATTTCTGTTCCGCGACACTAAACATGGGCTAGCATCACTAACACCTTTGTTGTTTCAAAGTCGCGAACGGAATGCAGAATATTCGCTTCTACTAACGGAACATACTAGTAAGTTCCTTCATGGTGAATTCTACGGGATTATACGTAGAGAAAAGGCCTCGTTGGGTCCATCGCAGATGTTTCTGAAATCTGCTAGATTAAGATCAGAGATGGTGGAATTTCTTTTTGCCAGCCAAGACGGCGTTATAGATACCTTAGAGTACCGTGAGCGCGTAATGAATGTACCTGTAGGCGATAGTAACTGCCGAGCGTGCAAGCAAGAGCTAGAAACAATTGGACATGTTCTTAGTCGATGCTCAGAGTATGCTCGTTTCGGGTACATATAGAGACATAATGGTTTTGGTACTTCTGGAATCAAACCGAAAGGCCTATGTCAAAGCCATCGAACGCGTCCTCGGGTGCGTATAGAGGGTCCCTGTATCAAGGTGTTCTGGTAAATATGGTAACACAAAATTAATTGGCAGTCCCGGAAAATTGTCTAGGGGTGTTCCGGAAGGAATTAACCCCCAAGCGGAGTTGTGAAAACTGTGCCAAAAGCTGAATTGAGGTGTCTATAATGGTGATTCTGAGATACCGGGCAACTTCTCAGAGTAGGCACCCTTAGCCTTGGATGCAGGGCTCTGCAAAGATGGACAAACCCTTTTCTCTAGCTTTTCGTGGAAACAACAATGATAAAACCAAACATAGTTGTAGTAAGTGCGATTCAAAACAATCGAACGCGCAGGGCTTCCGACAATGGGTCGGTCAACAACGCTGACCACTCTAGAACTGGAGGAGCCAATGAAGATGGAGTCAATGCGATAATTCAACAAAATGTTAAGGCTTTTAGTTGGACGGAGCGACAAAATCACGACTTACTCGAATGCTACAAAGCGAGTGTAATCCCCGAAAGAGAGAATTAGATGGCACCACTGCCTGCTCTGAGTGCGAGAAACACCCAGAACTATTGCAATTTTCTCAACAACGTCTGCGAAACCATGACGAAGTACTCCCAAAAAGGGGCAGTAGAGAAAGGGAGGTAAAACTTAAAACAACCACGGACAGGCATCATTTAGAGGACAAGCGATCCTTTAGGACATGGAGAAACATCAGCATCCAGATTTTCCAAAGCCTAAAGACCTGGCTGAAATAGATGAAGAGCTTAATGGGTAATTTTCAAAAAAATTCGACCTTTAGACTATCCATTGTTGTGTGTTTATTGCAGTGACATCTTTGGTCGGTGCGAACTGTAAAACAAAATCAACGGTTGATGATACGACCAAAAGACGAGTGTATCAACTCGCCGTCAGCATAGGCTGCGAAAAACAGTATGCTTCCCGCGATCAGTGTGAAAAGACGCATACTATCTGACGCTAAGAGAAATGTAGAGCGGAGAAAGAGGTGGGTCAGAGAAAACAAACAGTTTCTCTCTGTCCTATCTCGACTCTTCCAACAACTTTAAGTTACTGTCGACCACTCGCCCAAATCAGAGGACGTCGAAGTATTTTAGAGAGAAGTCGACGAAGTGCATCATAGACTGGATGAAGATTCAGACAACATAAATAGCTTCAAGGAGCTGTGTGATGCCCTCATAACAGCACCTGAGGAAGAATGCCCACACAGACATTTCGGTGGAATAAGTCTTCTTCAACCCGTCAGCATCTGGCCCGTATTGTCACCTTTTATTTGAAGTCGAAGGACACACTTCGGGAGCTTTTGAGCCAAAACATTCCTGATTATAGCTGCAGTGCGTGCTATACACACCCCGAGCATCTAGGGCAAGAACTATCTACTGCTTTAACGCTTGCGGGAACGACCTTCATCCAAAGGCACAATGCCTTATCGCTTCGCTAAATGCTTCTAAGGAAATAGAGTCAATTGTCGAGAATAAGAAGTGCCGCATATACTGGAACTTTACATTCTCGAAAATTGTTTCTGTTGCACAGTCGAAGCCTGTCATAGTTCTCCTTGACTTCGAGAAGCGAGCCATGTTCGTTATCGAATTTTCGGCACCAGCTGAAAAAAACATCATAGCCAAAGGTTTCACCTCTGAATACATTTTTAGAGTTACTAACCTTTGTACAGTGTTAGGAGGAACATTGTTGATGGACCAGATATAGTGATCCCTGAAGATCAACAAGAAATGAAGCTTTCATACCTCTAAGGCTGCCGACTATGAGAACCAAAAGATGGACTTTGTACCCTGGGTATAGCCTGCTCAGCTTGAAAAAAGAGCCTAATCATAATTTTTTTCTTGTTCCAATGTCAAAATAGTAAGCGTAAGCCTTGAAATTTTGTAAAATTGCTTAAAATCTTTTAAATACTTTGGAATTCTTTCAGAGTATAAAAATATATTCAAAAAAGTTTTAATTAAAAAAATTTAAGTGCATTTTAGATTTTCTTCATCTTTATTATTTATTTATTTATTATCATATTATATGTAAAGGATCAAAGCAAAATTTAATATTTTAGAAATAGCTCAACTATCAGGCATTACTATAGCATAAGCTAGTTGTGAAAAATAATTACTTGTTTAAGCATTAATGTTCGTAAACAAAAGTTGAATATTTAAAAACCTTAACTTTGCAGCAATATTCACAGATATTATTATTTAAAATAATTTCAAAACAATTTGCATAAAAAAGGCATTAAGGTAACGAAATGTTTATTAAAAATGAGAAAGACTATTCAGGTTTTAATCATCAAAATAATTATTAGATACAACTCACTAATTGAGCAAGAAAGTGTATAATAATAATCAGCATTCTTATCGGCTAAAATTAAAATGTAAACGGGTAACGTAAGCAGTACTGAAGATTAAAGAAATTTATTTCCCCGTATGACAATTAAGATTCTTATTTACATGAATAAGCCTCGACACAATTAGGCTTTTGTGAATCATGATATAAAAAATTAAATTTGAATACGAAAAGAATTTTATATGCGAAAGCTATAAATTAATAGGCATTACTTAATAATATTTATTAATATAAACGTCTTTAGGTAAAAAAGTGAAAATGAATTAAATTATTTAAAAAAATCAAATTATTAAATTTTTTTATAATATTCTTGATTTAAACCACCCCCAAATGCTTGAGCGAACCCTCATTATAAAAAACCTTTAAATTATGGAAATCTCTTGAAAATTCCTTAAAATTTCTAAAAAAAATCCCTTAAATATTTAAAATCTTTTCGTATTTCTTTAAATGGTGGGAAACAATTCAAAACTTTCTAAAAATTTTGAAAATAATAAAAAATGTTTACCATCCTATAAAATGTTCTCCAATCCTTAAACACTCTTTAAATATCATAAAAATTCCTTAATTTAAAAAAAAAATTCCTCAAATGTTTTAAATCCCTTGACATTCTTTTAAATCATTTAAATCTATTCAAAATTTCTTGGAATTTCTAAAAATATCCTACAGTGTTAAAAATTCTTTTAAATCCTTTTAAACTTTTTAAATATCTTGAAAATTCCTAGGATTTTTTAAGAATTCCAACATGTCTTTGAAATATTTTGGATATGCTTCAAGTTAATACAATATATTAAAAATTTCTTGAAATTTTGTAAAATATCCTAAAATTTTTTTGATTTTTAAAATATTTTGAAATCTATTAAAAGCTCTTAACATTTTTGATAATTCCTTAGAATTTTTTTAAATTCCCTAACATTTTGAATTACTTTGGGAATCCATAAAATCTTTTTAATCTATTTAAATTTTTGAAGCATTTTTTTAAATACCGTTAAATACTTTCAGTTTCAGGAAATGTTTTGAAATTTAAAAAAATTTTTTTAATAGATTGAAAGTTCCTTGAATTTTTTAAGAATTCCCTAGATTCTTTAAAATTCTTGTAAATTCCTTTAAATTATTAAAGTAAATTATTTATTAATTATTTATTAATCCTTTGAAAGTTGTTAAATAAATCAAAAATTCCTTGGAATTTTTAAGAATTTTCTAAATTATTTAAATTCCCTTGGAATTTTTTTATATTTTTGGAATCTGTTTAAAATTTCTCGCAATTTTTAAAAATACCTTAAAAATATTTTAAACCTATGATATTTTTTTAAACATTTTAAATATGGTTAAATATATATTAAATTTTCCTGACAATTTTTAGAAACGACTTAAAATCTTTAAAATCCTTTGGAATTCCTTCAAATTATTTAAAAGTTTATAAAATTCGTCAAAATTTCTAAAAAATTTTAAGAATTCCCTAAATTCTTTAAAATCCTTGCGAATTTCTCAAAATTGTCAAAGTATATTAAAGTTTGTCTGATTTTTTAAAAATATTGTATTATTTGATGTTATTTTTTTTTAAATTCAAAAAATTTCACAGGATAGAAAATGCTTTAGGGTATTCTAAAGGTTTTTTAAAGATTTAAGAAATTTTAAAAATCATTACAAATGTTCAGGATATTTAAAAAGTTTCAGAAAGTTTTTAAAAAATTTCAGGGGCGACTTAAGAATTTCAAAAAATAAAATTCCCGAATAATAAAATGCGCAAATAATTAAATTACGGAAAATTAAAAATACTGAATTGAAAAATTACCGAATAATAACAATCTCAAATAATAAAATACGAAAATGATTATTCATTTTTTATTTTATTTTTAAGTATAAAAATTTCGAAAATTAGTCTTTTAATTTAAGATAACAATCATTTTAGATAAATTTTTAAAAAATATTACAGGA
>JAAAKG020144017.1:0-11228 GCA_010014905.2 Druon quercuslanigerum
GTTGTCGTATTGATTCCGTCACAGACTGTAACCGCCTATCTCACGGTAGTGAGACGTGGTTATGGCTGAAATTTTACGGCGATTTCGCTGGGATCGGGTGCAAATTTTCATCATTAATACTAGATTAACTTACTGCAATTGACATAATTTTCTTAAAAATTATTGTCTGATTACTTTTTGGAATCAACACCTACAAGCCACTTTTATAGGGTTCCAAAAAGATCCTTAAGTGCAAAATGAGATATTATGTTGCGCGTGAAAAGCATCAATCGCCTTGCACAAGCATAGGTGAAACATAAGTTAAAAATGTTTATAAATTGTTTGAAATCAAGAAATAATTTCTTCCATTAAAAAATAAAAAAATGAATGAATGAAGAACTTATGAAAAACGTATGCGTAGCTGTGGCCACGTTCCATACTAAATTGAAGATCATTAGTCCAGCATTAAGTTCGACTGATCCCAGAGTTTAACTTGCATAAAAACAACTTATGAATGTTGAATCCTAGATTCTTTCTTATGTCTTACGGTCCACATTAATTAAAATAAAACTGAGCCAAAAACCATTTTTTAACTCAAAATTTATTTTATAGAAACTCCTCTCTCAATCCTTAACGTTTCGGTACATTGCGTACAATATTAAAATGGTTTTAATTAGTAATATTAAGAAGAACAATCATGATAAATAATTACGTTACATAATATATATTTACCTCAGTTATCAAAGTTTGAATTCTTCAAAAACATCAGATTAATATCGTAGACTTATCAGTAAAGTTTTTTTTCCATAAGTCACATTTAAAAAAAAGTAAATATAGGTTGTAATAAAGACTCAAAAAATAAATGGTACTTTTAAACAATTAATGACTACATATTTTTTTAAATATTGAAAAGGAATCTTTATCTTAGGCTAGGAAGGACGAACAGAAATTGACAGTTAAGAAATACCTGCAGACAGTAAACCTAATGGAACGTTGACAAAATAATGGACGTGTTCTCATAGAAAGTTCTGATTAGGAAGCGCGAAAATAAGTTAAAAGTTAAAAGTGAGAAATTTTTTAACTAAAAAAGGAGACTATTTTATAATGCTTTGATAAATTTTATTAATGAATATTAATTAATTAATTCCGAAGATGAAAACTGCGCATTTTTCCAAAGGTAAGTTTCAGAGATCTATTTAAATTACTTTAAATCGATATTTCCTGTTCTAAATTCAGAAAATTCAGAAAATTCAGAGAATTCATGAAATTCAAGGAACTCAGAGAATTATAGGTATTCATCGGATGCAAGGAATTCAGTATATTCAAGGAATCCAGAAATTCAAGAAAGTCGAGGAATTCAGAGTTCAAGGAAAAGTTCAGTAATTAAGAAGAAGTCAGAAAATTTTAAAGTATCCATCGAATTCAAGGAATTCAACGTATTCATTGAATTCAAGAAATTCAACTTATTCAAGAATTCAGGAAAATTGAGAAATTTAAAAAATGAAGAGAATTCAAGGAATTCTTAGCATTCAAGGTACGAAGAAAGTTCAAGGAATTCAGAGTATTAAAGGAATTCGGTGAATTCAGAGAACTCAAAGAATTCAGGCAATTCAAATAAATGTGATAATTCATGAAATTCAGAGAACTCAAGGGATTTACAGAATTGGAGATATTCATCATAATCAAGGCAGTCAGTGCATGCAAAGAATTCAGTGAATGCAATAAATTCAGATAATTAAAGGAATTGAGAGAGTTCAAGGTATTCAGAGAATCGAAGTAATTCAGTGAATTCAAATAATTCAGGGCATCCAGAAGATTTTCACAGGATTCACGGACTTCAGAGAATCACAGGACTTCAAGGAATTCAGAAAAACCGTTAAGAATGAGAACCGATAAGAAAAAATATTATACGTAAACATATAGGACCACCCTCGTATACGCCCTCACGTAATTTAAGGACATAAACGTTTACAGTTGAACATTTGACATATGTGCATATGCACAGTAAGACAAGTTCCATATGTGAACGTGCACAGTTAGAAAAGTGATATACGTGCATAGTTAAGGCGCTTTAAACGGCTGTCAAATTCGCTAGGGGCAAACTAAATCTAAGCGGTTGAGCTGTTGAACGCCATATTTTAAGCAAAGATTCTAAAGGCACCGGTATATATTTTTTAAATATTATTTTTCAAATTGTATCAAGCATCTGAAGTCCTTCAGCGGTACCATTTACTACTGCGAAAAAAACTTACGTGAATTCGTAGAGATGAAGCGCTGAATTTCTTTGTCCAATAATTGTTGCATGCTCTTTGGTTTCAGACGTTTGATATTTCCGTAATTTATAATTTTTTCGATTATTTTAAAATTGGCTTTCCTTGTGCGTTGGTTTATTCAAATGATTATAATTGAATTGTACTAATTATGCAAAGTTAACTAAAGTAATATTTTTGTTATTAACCTACGATTTAAAAAACAATATTGGAAAAATAATTGTTCAAAAAAATTATATTTTTTTAAACAATCAACAAAATTGCTAATACATTTTTTATACACAACTTAGTCAGAAAATAAATTTTATGTCTTCTATTTTATTTTAATTTTTTTCTAAGTTTTCAAAAAAAAATTATGTACTTATTTAACAAAAAGTAGTTTAGGAAACCAATTTTAGAAAAAAATTGACAACTCTGGCTCACTTTTAAGAAATTTCGTAAATAAAAAAATTAATTGTTTAAATAATTATATAATGTTTTTAACCAAATGTAATAATCCAAGAAATTGCAAACTATTACATTTCAATAATCAAATACGATTCTTTTGTACAGTTTTTTGAAGTAAATCATTGTTTAAATAATTTACATGTAGTCAAACAATTAAAAATTGTTTGAATGCAGTCGAGCCCCCCGCTTACCGCTCTTTTTCCGCGCCATTGGTATACCCGCGTGTACTGTACACATCGCGCCAGTTTGCAGCGAGAAAAAATACTCTCAAATTTCAAATTGAAAAAGCAAAAAAAAAAAACAAGAACATTTTCGGAAAGAAGCTAGCTGATCTGTTCGGTATAATTGCCTTAAGATTATGTGGTTGAAGTATTGTGGCCAACAATTCATGAGTTTAGACGTAGGTTCGATGTAGCCAAATTGACAGCCGTTTGAGGGACACTTGGAAATACAGGTGAGTCCCTCCCTTTCCGCTCTTACCCCTCGCTTTCAAGCGAGAAAGTACACTTCATTTTTAATTTAAAATACAACAACAAAAACGAAATTTTTTGGAAAAAGCAACTTCAGCAACTCTACCGTTTAGATTAGGTTTGCCCCTAGCGAATTTAACAGCCGTTTGAAGCGCCTTAACTATGCGGCTGCACACATATCACTTTCTTCTGATCACGTGCACAGATGTCCATTGTCCAACCATGCACGTTCACAGATGTAACTTGTCTAACTGTGAACGTTTATGTTTATACTGATATTTTTATTTTGTTTTACATAGAAAAGTTCATAAAACAAATGAAAAATATCACAGTCTAATTTCGCTATATATAAACTATATATAATTTTTTCACTTGGGATCTGTAAGAATAATGATTAATTTAAAATAAGGAACAAATTTAAATATGCTAAAGAAATTTATCATCTAAGAAATTAGTCAAGGATGATAACTTTTCGGGTGGGGAGGGGGAGCAAAAAGTGATTTTTTGACCCTCCATATTTGATATTGATTGACCCTCCACGTTGAACAGAATTTGGAAAAGTTCGCATTTTTCGAAGTATTTTTTCACCCAGAGAAACATAAATTAAATCTAAGTATTGTATAAATTTCCGAACAGTTAAATATTTATCATTATATGCTCTGTAAAATACGTCATCAAGAAAATTTTAATTGTGATATATTTTATAGGCAAGACAGGATTTACAATATATTTTCAATAAGAGGATAAAGGAAATATGTCTTCCGATTTGCTTTTATAAAATTTAACATCACTAAAAGTTACATTCAAGGAATGAATGACTTTCCATTACTGAGCACTTGTATTTTCATGTCAAGCATTACTTCTGAAATTGTTATTTAACATTGTGTTGTATTTCAAAACAAAATTATAGTTTCTATTATATTACAGAATTTCCAGTTCAACACCTTTATTAACATTTATTTATTTCGAAACTTGCAGTACATTTTTCTGTAAACTTATCCGTTCCTTAATTCTCAAAAAGTAGTCTTCAGGTTAGCAACTTTCTTATATCAACGGGGAGAATCGAAGATTCTTTTCACTCCAATATCCATTAGCCGTATAATGGATATGCAGGATTCGCATCGGCATATATCTCGGTGGCCGTTATCGCGATTCGTCGCTTCCGACTTTAATTTAAATAAAAATACTCTACGAAAAGAAGCGTTTCAGAAGTTTCTTAAGAAGAGGTATATCTACGAGCTTAGACACAGAGCTGAGGTCGGTTCGCTAGGGGGGGGGGGGGGGATTCAATCTCGTTAAAAACATTAGAGATCTTTTACTCTGTTGCTTTATCTGGCTAAGAAGGTGAAATTGAGTCAAAGAATTGTTCTTGGAAGGCAATGTTCTGTGGGTATTTATTTAAAGATAGATATCTTCCCCTTTAATGTTCAAGTCCACACGAGGTACGGTTTAAAAAGAAAGTTTGAGGGTCTATTATTCAGATTGTTGAGCTCGCCAATAATTAAAAAGTTATTTGACGAATAATATACAGAAATTCTATATATTTTCTTATTTTTCCTATTGCTGTGTAACACTGTATAGTAGGAGAGTAACGGCTAATGTGACAGGGCGGAAAATGCGGTGCAGTCGCTATAAAAAAATGTGCGTGTTTTGACAAGTGAGGTTAAATTCAATATATGCATTATTGCATGCAATGTTAGGCTCTTATGAAATAGGCCATATAAAGATCAATTTACTTATCTACAAGTAAAATTTTTATTTTCATTTTATACTCGAACGGGTAATGAGACGCGGGCAACCATTCTAATGCTAAAATATCGAAATTCTGGGTACTTCATCTTTTTAGATATGGTCTCTAATTATGCAAGAGACAAAAAATCCAAATTATTAAGCATAGTTGCATATAAATATAGATACTTCAAATTGATAAAATTATGCATTAGACAACCAGGTAGGATAACATCGTGCAGGAAGTCTTTTTACAAAATTTCACAAAATAAACTCTGGTTAAACCAACCAGAATTCTGGTTATTCAACTAGGATTAGGAGTTGAAAGTACACGGTAAAACAAATTTAACTGTAACAGGGGTATTATTCCTTATTATTGCCAAACATTCAGCTGAAAACGAAGAAAGGAATTTAAAAAGATCCCTCGATCAGCGAAAATGAATATCTTTGACCTTTTTCGATATACCAGGGATATCGTATAGTCAAACCTTTAATAAGTATAGCTATGATAGATATATAAGAATAGGTGCCTGAGGGAATTATCGGGATAGCACTGCTGCATTATGGAAGCAGCGAAATAAAATGGCGACAGTATAATAGGGATTAGTGACAGTTGAGATTTACTTTGGCCAATTAATCGCTTTTTATCACTTAAATTGTGCGTGAATATTAATATTAAATAGAGGTTGTGTTGTAGTAATAATACTTTACAAGTGTTTCGATTGTAGGCGGTAACTACGTTTAAATATCAAGAAGCGTGAGAAAAACCACAAACTTGACCTCAAAATGCATTCTACGGATTTCAGGGAAATTCACTTTCTCGATACCAGACGATAAATTTTCGATTGCAAGATAATATATTTCTATAACAACTAAATATTTTTCTAATCCACAGAAAATATTATTATTATTAACATTTATATGAAGTAACTAAATGTTAACCTAAACTAACTAAACTTTTTACCTAATCTAAGCGGACAATTGTTATGAGTTTATTATATTCTCGATTCACTCGTTCACCTCAAGAACTTTTTTTTCGTGTCTCAGAAGTTTCTAGATGACACTTTTCAGCAAAATTTTACTAAAATGTCGGGTTAATTCAACAAAAACTTCTGGTAAGGTTAACTAGCAATCTTTACTAGACAGGTTTTTGGTAACTCAAGAATACAACGTTCTGGACAACATAACCACATGTTCTGGTAAGCTCAACAAGATATTCTGGTAGACGTCGATTTTCAACTATCAAATTTCAATACTTTTCTACCTTTATGGACTAATATTAACCCCTCTAAAAAGTACATGAGCCACATTTTGCTTTTCCCCAATGAAAATAATCTAACAAAAGTTTTAGACAAAAAATGCACCAACTATGTACCGCTTCGCTACAATTTGGTCTCTATACAATCTATTCGTAGATATATTAATAAATGGCGATGGATACAACAGTTAAAACAAAACTAGTATATTATTGGTGAATTTTCTTTTTGAAACTAATCCCTAACACTATTTTTTTCGTGATTTTACATAATATGCATTAGATCACTTGGTCAATACGTATCACTGTAGCACTGGTGTTTCATACATAACGCGCAGTTTTTTTATATAATATAAATAAATTCGCGGTTCACTATATTTATCTATACTTATTTAACTAAAAATACGGTTAACAAATCGCGATTGTTCGAGCATAGGACATTTAAGAGAAAGGGTGACTTGACACCTCCATCATCATGTCATGAGACAGAAGACAGATTTCTGGAAATCGACTAAAGATCGCGACAATTCTTCGATCAAAAATATTAACCAGAATAGTGTTAACAAGAAAAAATAAACCAAAATTAATGAACTAGAACTTTCTATTCATATTAATTATAATTTCGGATTCAAATGAACTTTAATGAATTATTTCCACACGTATAGGGCAGATAAGATGTCGATCTAATTGTAAGTGTTTCATATTAATTTACTACATTCTACCTTATATATGTAACTTCTAATCCGGTGCTTTATTGTATGAGCGACACATTACCCGCTGTTCCCTTATCTTCCAGTGTATAGAAATTATAATATCAAGAAAAGTATAGCAGAAAAGTCATACATGTTTGTCATCGATTCCTGAGGAATATATTTAGAAAAATGCTAATGGTTTCTTCTCGAAAAGACAAGGAACCCCAAGGATAGTTCTCTGAACATGGAGCATCTTCCTTGCTAACAGCTAGCCTAGTTTGAGCCTCGAAAATTTCAACAAGAATTTAATATACTTAACTTATGCACTACATACATAATCCCACGAGTAATTGCTATAAAAAATCGAAACCGCTGCGGCGAGATTCGAACCTAACTTACCTAAAGCACTAGCGCATTCCCTAACAACTAAACCCCACGGCTAACTAACATTATAAAATATTTGACAAAAATCTTGGCAAACCGTCATCGCTTGATAACTTAGGACAGTATGACAAATATCTGGGCCCTTTTTCACAAGTGATTTGTTGCTTCAGACTTTTCGTTTATAGATAGATTAAACATTTTATCTCGTTCAATGATTGACTTGATTTTTTATAACATAAATTTCGTGAGAAAGAATTCCTAATATTTTAAATCTAGGAGTATGAATATAGTCTGAATTGGAAACAGATAGCTGAAAAATATTTAAAATGTTGTGAAACATAACATTTCGGCTTGGTCGGACAATGGCGAAAACAATCGAGGAGCATTCTCAAACGAAACTATATGAAAAATCAAAAATAACAATTTTATAGTTTGTTATGCGTCTCAGGTTTCTGTCAACTTCATATTGACAATATTAAATTCTAAAATACGTTCTCGAAACTACGATATTCACTATTTTTCTTATTCAAATTATTTTTCGAAACCTCAGTAAAAAGACTATCATTTTTCCATAGTATTAATTCTTGAAATGGAGATTCATAATATTTCGTATTTAGAACACTACTCTTTCGTTTTCGTGTTTTAACTAATCGTATGATAATGTTAAACTTCGTTATTGTAATACGAGTAAGTGTGATAAAATCTCGGTTTTCCCAATTTTTGAACGATATTATACTAAATTCTAATGCAGTCTTTTTTATTTACTATAACAAAAGGTCTCTCAGTGTAAAAATACATTTTCAAATTCTATTCTTTTGCGATATCTTTCAGAGTACGAGAAAAATTTAAAAACTAAATGTTTAGGAAAAAATTCTTCTAGGCTCAAAAATGGTTCAGCCCGCATGATGCTGATAAGATACCTTTCTGCTATCAGTATAAATTTTTCAAAAATATTTCGAGGAATAAAGAAGGTGACGTTTTTAAGAAAATATTTTTTTCATGTTTTCAAAATTTTAAGAGAGGAATAAAGAAGATTTTCTTGAATACTCCAACTTTTTATTCTATATTCTAGAAAAGATTGTACTAATAAAAGAAAGTACTCAATCTAATTTTTAAATTTTGCTTTAAAAAAAAATACCACAAAAGAATAAATATATTATTTTCATAGAACTTTTTTAGACGTGCAAACTTTCGCTTTAAAAATTTTTTGTATCTTTCATTGTTTTCGCGAAATAATAGAAAATTCGATTGGAAGAAAAAGGAATTCTCGTGGTCACAAAATTTATTTAGGGAGCATCAAATATGATTTGAATGTATACATTCAAACCATATTTTCACTGATGCATTTGAAAGTCAAATACAACCTGGTGTCCCATTTAAAATATTTTCCTCAACTTGGGCCTGTGTAAAGAAAAAGTAAGAATACATTTTCAAATCATTTTTTAAACTATATTTTTGGTAAAACTGGTCGTTGGCAACATCCTAGGGAAAACTATAACCTTATAATTACCCAAAAAATATACATTTATTAAATTTATCAATTATGAGGCAGATTATGCTATAAGTTGTGCGTTTTTCAAATGATGTCTTTTTATTGCTTAAAATAAATTAAAATTAAATAATTTCAACATAAAGAAGGGGAAAATTAAAATACTTTTACGTTAACAAAATTCGAAATTGTATAATAAAAAGAGACTTTTAAAACTTGAACGACGATAAATTTTATCAAAAATTATAGTACACAAATTTAAAGTTCAGTAATGTTACTATAAAACATTGTGATAATGTATTAAAGACATTATACAGGTATAATTACGTTAGTATTTTGATTTCTTTTCAATTCTGTAAAGCAATACGTATAAAAATAAAGTTGTTTTACAAAAATTGAAATAAATGCTACTCAGAAAATAATTTCACATTTTTTCAGTTTATCGCGTTGATCTAAGGTATTTGAAAAGCTACTAAAGGATTTGTAAACATTCCAAAGGTTTTAAAGGTTTTTCATGGGCTTCTAGAAGATTTTAAATGATTTCAGTAATTTTAAAATATTTTAATGCTACTAAGAATGTATTTTAATGGATTTCAAAGGGGTTTTGAAGATTTCATAGAATTTAAAATATTTCAAGGGATTTCAAGGAATATAATTAACTTTTATTTAATTTCACGGGAGTTTATAAAATTGGAGTGTAATTGGAATGAATTATGTTTCAAGTACCAGAAGATTTATGATTACCCTTTTTGTTTAATTGTTGACCCTGTAAAATATTCAACTACCAGAAAAACACAGCAATCCCAGAAAATTTACTCTTTTACGGTAAATTCACGCTTTGCACAACACACAGAACATCATCTTTGATGAGGAAATTCAAACTGAAATAATTTCATGAACTCAAGAACTGTCCCTTTTGAAAGATACAAATGTAACTTTTACCATGTAGAAATGTGATTAGGTAGAAACGTACTATTGTTTGATGCAGGCGAGGGCGACTGTTTGACACTGTTTTCACTGTAGTCAAAATTGTTATAATACATAATTGAAAATCGGCGCGTTACAAAAATATAGAAATTCTTCGGAAAATTCATATTAAATATTTATAGATACTTAATGAAGAAATAATTATTTATCGTTATTGTTTATTACAATTTAAATTATTAATAAGTATTTAAAAATCATATTATTTACTTAATATCTAAAAATGAATTTCTTATAACTTTCGTACTCTCTACTTTCTTCTAACATAAAATGACTGGTTTACTTGTAACTTAGAAAATGACTGATCTGTCAGTCAAAACATGCTTGATTGATTGAATGAGTAAAATTTTTACTAATTTAGGTTTAGAGTGTAACCAAAATAGGACAGGCGCCTGTATGATTTTTTAAATTTGGTTATCTTGCTCAGTTCAAAGATGTCATCGAAAGTCAAGCAACGACTAGTCCAGGCGCCAAGGGGGTTCCCGCTACCTTTTTAATTTAGATGAACTTTTATAGGTGCTTTTTATGTATTTTGGCTCGCTAAATACGGATTTCGAGGGGGGATGTCCGTCCAAATGGTCAAAAAAAGTAATTAGGAAATAATTGTTTAAACAATGAAAAAAGCATATTTTTCATAGAAAAAATTCTACCGTAATCTTTAAGCGATTATGAAGCGAAAAGTCCTCCATTAATTTTTTCGTACAATACTGATAGGCTTGATATTTTCCAATTCTATTTACAGATAATAAAAATAAATATTAAAATGTACAAGCTACAAGAATGCGCTACTCAAAAAAATGGTATCGCGCATGTCTTTTTCGGTTCCAAAAAGCAGCGTTTGGTTATTCGTGAGTCAGCGCCCCTGCATTATTCAATCCCTATATTCTTTTTGTTATGTGTGTCGATGAATAAACATAAAAGTTTACTAGTATCACATTCTTAGAATGGATGATAATATAAAAATATAGTACGAAATATGACGTTATGCTCTACTCAATAG
This sequence comes from Druon quercuslanigerum, assembly GCA_010014905.2. NCBI lineage: Eukaryota > Metazoa > Arthropoda > Insecta > Hymenoptera > Cynipidae > Druon > Druon quercuslanigerum. Next base: position 10,699 of record JAAAKG020144017.1, read on the forward strand.
CTTACTTTATTACATATATCTTTACCCGTTTCATTTTCCATTTTAGTTCGGGTTCTATTTTACATTATTTTATATTATTTTACATTATTTTACATTATTTAACATTATTTTACATTATTTTAAATTATTGTATGTTTCATTCTCGCTTGATTTATGGTATTTATTTGTTATGTCCTGATACAACGTAAGAATTTGTAGGTTTTATTTTACGATAATCTTAAATTTGCCAATATATTTTACAGAATTCAGGCGTACTCTTTGGGCATTTTGATATGAGGATTATCTCAATGTAGCTATTACAGTTTATGATTGGAAAGCGCTTTACTTTGTTTTCGTGTATTTAGGTATATCTGTTCAAGGCTATGAAATGTTTCGTCCTTAGAATTGTCATTCTTAAATCTGGAAATACCATTCGTTTTATAACTGTACATTGAATCTTTTAAGCTGCTACTGTCGTTACTCAGATGTTTCGGAATTTTCATGTTCATCCCTTTATGTTTTTATTTAGGTCCGCTAAGCATCCTTGTCAT
>JAAAKG020144018.1:0-33308 GCA_010014905.2 Druon quercuslanigerum
AAATAAATAGACGAATAGATGATTACAGACTCAAAAAGAGGATACTCCAGCGACTAATTAGAGAAAGCAAAGATAAAATTAGAGCAAAAAAAGAGAAGAAAATACAAAACGACTTTGAAGGATGCAAGAAACTACTTTATAGAGCAATAGAGGGCACTAAAAGTACAGAATTTGTCAACGTGAGAAATGGCAAAGAAGAAATGCAATATGAGGAATACGGAGTTAGTGACGCTTTCAGAGACCATTTTAGGGAATAATCCGAAAATTAAGCTATAGGACACCACAACGGCGATGTACAACACAATGCGTTAGAAAACTCTATTGAGAAAGTATGTGTCACTGAGGTAAGAGATATAATCAAGAACTTGAAAAACGGTAAAGCTTCCGGAGTAGACAGTATTAACGCTGAAATGCTTAAACACGGTGGCGAGCACATACCATATAGACTGTGCGAACTAAAAAATCTATGCATTGAAGTAGGAGAAGCTCCAGTGATTGGAAAAAAGCGATTATCGTGCCAATATATGAAAGAAAGGGAGATAAAAGCGACTGCAATAATTACAGAATGATCAGCTTATTAAGTACCGAAAGAGCAAAGTAACTGAGAGCAAAGCCTTAGTGCCCTATCTGTTACATCTGTAATCTGTTACATTAATTCACCTTTCTTCGCAGCCTAGGACCGCGCTTCACTAAATCTAAATTATGGTAATTCAGGTTTAAACACTTTTGCAAGTCTAAGTTTAGTACAAACTACATCTTTTCTTGAAAAACTTGATCTGGTAAGCAAAAACATTTGCAATTTCGTAATAGCAAACAGATTTCTGTGGGCATATGTAGGATGGCTAGAATAAATACATTACTAGTAGTTAGAAAAAAACAACATCAAAGTCACTTTTTAATGATGTGCCTACGATACAAAAATGATACATGATATGCCCATGATACAACTCTACTAAAAAAGGATGATGTTAAAACATTTATTTCTCTTCAGGGGGATAGCCAAAAATATGAACGTTTTAGAAAATGAGATTTTCAAACATAAAACGATTTCCCAAATACCAAAAATATTTGTTTTCAACTATAAGTAATCTAAGAGAGCATGAAAATATAAAACTAAGAGATGCAGCATGGCGTTATAACACAAAATTCCAAGCATCAGATTGATCTAGAAAAAAGCATCAAGGCGTTGCACAATGGGTAGTTTTTTTTTCTTCTTAAACAATGCACCCACTTTTGAAATGTTTTCAGAGTTTTCATACTCTGGAATTTTGAGAAATAGTAATTGTTTAGTTTTTAGCATTTTATCATATGAACTTCGTAGCTTAAAACTGCTTCCATTTATGTTTGAAGTATTGTTACCTATTTACTGCAATTTATCTATTCTTCAGAAAAGTTATTAAAGTTAAGGAATTATAATTAGTATATCATTAAAAGCTGCTAATACTTTTTCTCTTAAAATATTTTTGTATAAGCGAATAGTAAGATACATTTTTATTTGTATCCGAAAAAGAGACATGGACATTGAGGAACAATTCAAGCCTTAAGAAGCATAAGGATGCACTCCAACTTTATTGTAATTCCTATTTCCTGTAAGATTTCAATCAGACTGCGGATCACAAGCAATTTAACGCTATAATTATACATTTTATTAAATAGAATAAGCGATGTGGAAAATTAGTGTTTAGGTTCGAGGTATACCACGTGGTATACCAAGGTATACCAAACGAAAACTCTTTGAAATTGGATGTCGGCCGCCTAAGGGAGTTTCCTTCACTTCACTTCGGTTCAGTTCTAAGACCTTGCTGCTATACATGTTTATTTTCACTCGTGTAGCACCGGAATCATTAATTATGTATATTCCACGGAGGATTGTATTATTAGTCTCTAATATTGCAAGGATGTCACCATCTGTTGTTGCTAAAACATTCTGTTCATCGGCTGGCATGGGCATACAGACATTACGTTCTCCTCTCATTTGAATTTGCGTATTCGCAGGAAAAGTGTATTTGCGAATTTTGAATTTTTGTTTTGGATTTGTGTGAGGAATCAGCTCGAGAAATCCAAATTGTTCGGGTTCATACAAAAACGGAAGAGAGTTATACTTGGCATGAGGAGACTTAAGCCTGATACGAAGAGGAGGCTTGGTAGAACGAGACCAGTCAGAAGAATGAGGTATGGCAGGAGGAAGATTCAGGTCAAGAGAAAGATGTCTCCTTGAAGAAGAAAGAGAAGAAGAAGAGGAAGAGGAGGTGGAAGAGGTAGGTAGGCAGCGATTAATCCTAGGAAGAGGTGTGCTGCTTGGTAAACACTCCATGTTTAAATCTGTTTCTGCAAGAAGAAATAAAGGGTTTAATATTGATTCAAAAGAAGCTGCTATGATTTAGATAGGTTGATGGAGGGTTCAAGAAGTGTTGTGTAACATTTTTTTCTGTGTAATAATTTGAACAAATCAAGTAATATAATACGAAAGGAAGAGAGGAGTGAACAAATCTTTTTTTAGCTAATATAGATGTGCTGAACGCACATGAGGTTTACAAAAGAAATATTCGTTATATGATTAAGAAAATGTCTGTCTAATGTTTCATGTGCAAGGTTTTCAATAACAAATGAAAAAATTTAAATGTGGCCATTTTTAAATACACGAAAAAAAGGAGTTGTTGAAATTTGAAATGCCTGAGTCAACTACAGCAAGATAGGGCCCAACGTATGTCAATAATTAGAACTATCGTCGTTAGAAACTCTGATTAGTACATATTTATAGCATAAATCATAACGAGTTTTTAGAAGCCAGATTTGGCAAATTAAAAAAAAATTATTTGAGGTTTTATTTGATAATGTAATTAGTTATATTGAAAGCTTTTAACTTTTATTAACGCTTCTATTTTTATATTGGCCAATTTTTAATACTTGGTAGTCAAATTTTTCTAATTTTAAGTTATTCACTTTCAAAATTCAAGTAACAAGAGTTTAAATTCAGTTATTCCTAATTATGCATGCTCATAATTAAAATTATTTTTAATTGTTTAATTAACCAAAATTAATGCACAGGGTAGCCGTTTTAATAGAAGAAAGAAATTTTTTCACGGCCAATAAGATTTAAAATTTCTAACTTTAGACGTAAGAATTTTTTCATTTGAAGTAATTAAAAGTAAACCACAAAATAAAGCGCTCAAAGCAAAACTTTTGAATTTAATTATGTTTAAAATGGAATTATTTTAAATTGTGTTTTAATTGAAGTTTAAGAAAATCTGAAATTAGAAAATTCTGTGTTTAAATGTCAACAATAAACATGTAAAAATGAAAGTTATTTACAATTTTAAATTAAACAATTTTGAATGAAATGCAGAAAAACTGCCAAATATAGAATTTTTAAGTTTTATAAATAATATCAATCAACTTTAAAAATTTTAAAACAATATTATTGCCAATTCATTAAATTAGAAGCTAATTTATTTTCATTTTGAATAGTTTAAGAATTCTTGACAAGCCTCAAAGTTTTATTTTAAAATCTTTATGTATCTAGCATTCGTCTTAAATTTTTTCAAATTGTAAATTATTTTAGAATTTTTTTGCGATCTTCTAAATGTATTTTGAAATAAATCGAATTTTTCCTAGAATTATCATAAAATCCTGCAAATTTTAAAAATGTCCTTAAGACTTCCAGATTTGTTTTATTTTATACATCTTTTTAAATATGCCCTTAAAATAATTTTTTAAAATAAAAAATTATTTTCAATTTTCTTAAGAATATTAAGACAATGTTTTTATTTTTTCGAACCTTTTTCAAATCTTTAAAACCTTTTAAATTTTTTGATGGTAGTCTGCAAAAGTCTACATTTTGTTTTAAAATTAGGCTGTGGCTATACCAATACAAATTTTTTTAAATAGAGCAAATAAAATTGTAATGTTTAAAGCTTAAAAGCTCTTCGAAATTTTAACAATGTAAGGCTCTGTATACCAAAAATTCGGTTTTAAAAAAAAGTAAAAAATATTTTTATTCACGCTTTTTTTCTTTGATAAAAGAAGCATTTTATTAATTAATTGTATCGAAAAAATGTTAGGGAGAGAAATGTGGCCAAAACAAGGTTTTAGAAAAAGCTAAGAGGTCAGGGAATTTAAAAAAAAAAAAGAAGATGGGAGAAAGGACAGACCGACTAGGCAAGAAACCCATCTTCGAAAAAAATATTATTTATCTAGTTCTCTACCCTTCAGTTCATAAAATAAAAATTTTTTAAAATAATTAAATACGTGTCTGGAACTTTGTTAAAATCTGCTCCCTATCGAAAAATCCGACGTAGGATACGATCTCGATTAACGACGCCAAAAACTACGCTGGAAGTGGGGTCGAAAACAACGCCGGAAACGATGCAGGATACAAGGTCGGAATGAAAAAAGATTACCTGTACCAAGTAAATTTTACTTGGCACAGTTTTTTAAACTTAAATATGGCTTTCCGCCTTGAAGTTTCCATTTTGCAGTAGGGTAGTTTACTTGGAACAGGTAATCTTTTTCAGTATATAATAGTTATAAGTACATACTAAACAAAATATTGACACAGGAATCTTAATCGTAAACGACGCCGGAAACGGCGTCGTATTCGGTCCCAAATTCCGATCTTGTATTCAGCGTCGTTTACGTTGTCCTTTCCCACGTTGTTTACGGATTCTTTTCCGACCTCATTTCCTGCGTAGTTTTCGTCGTCGTTGACCATGACGTATTTACGTCGGATTCTTCAATAGGACTGGATAAAAATTCGAGAACTGATTCTTAGATTGTGTTCTAATAATTCCATGACTTTTTTCTCTTTTTCGATGAAGTCTGCGGTCCTTTAATAAAAATAAGATTAGATTCGAGAAAAAGTGGCTGATCCTAGAATGGGTGACAGTCAAGTAAGTTTCGTCAACTTATTTTTTCCGTGTATAAGTGTTAAATTTCTTCTAATTGTTACTTAGAAATTTGTATGTTATGAGAAGCTGAGCAGCGCCAGATCTGTACCAGATCCGATATAAGACCAGCCGAAGATTTTTCCACTGAGAACGCTGCTTCTATACAGCCAAGAAACACCTAACTTTTCGCGCAGGTTTAAGAAAAAAGTATTGATATTAGAAGAACAAGATTATTAGGACTACCTTCATTATTTGAATGTCCGTTAGTCATTCCCACACGTGACAGAAAGTCCCTTTCTTTGGGTGGCGTGCCTGAAGATATTTCTAACAAAATACAAAAAAAACATATAAATTTTTTATGGTAATTGTATGTTGAAAATAGTCAAAGTGTAATTTGATCATTCAATATTTTTTTTTCTAAGTTGGTGCCAGGTTATTTCAAACCTTTTTTCTAAATGTTAATACATGACTAAAATTTACGTGCATGACATATATATTATAGGTTAAAAAAATAAATTTCTATAATAATTGAGTGACTGTTTAGATACTATGCAAGGCCTTAGACAAGGATGCGTTTAAATCTCGAAACAGTTAGGGTACGTGGGTTAGCGTTCTCAGATGATAAGGTTTTGATGGCAGATTCGACTGAATACTTGCAAAGAATTTTTAATAAACTGATTGCAAGCATGAACAGAATGAGCATCAAAATTAACGTAAATTAAACAAAAACTATGGTGTTAAAAGAAAAGAGTGAAAAAACAATATGCAGAGAATTTAACAGGTTGAGAAATCCGTATACCTTTTAGCTTATTTACTAGGGATGGGAAGATAGATGAGGAATTAGATAGACGAATAAACGAGGATTAGAAGGTTATTGGTTGAGCAGGCCCCCTTATCAGAAATGAAAATGCATCAGATAAGGCTAAAATTGTAATACATATTTCTACATTTGTGCGGAAGAAACGCTAGTTGACACATGGGAGAGAAATCGGTTAAGATGGTTCGGGCATGTTGACATAATGAAGGATGAACGACTAACGAAACAACTGTATCAAGATAATGTAATTGGCAGTGTACCCAGAGGCAGACCGCGAAAAGAATGGTTGATATATAGGTATGAGGCCCTAGTTAAAAGTGACATAAGAAGCCATAGAAACAGGAGAGCTTGCATGAAAAAAATGCATGGACGTGAAAGAAGCTAGAGAAGTATAACTTTAGATGCTAATGCACCCAAGTGGGAAACCTCACATGAAGACTTTGTAAGGATCTTCGCTTGAGGTGATTGCTAGAGAGATTCATAAGCAACCTGGGTCGGAGTAGTATTGCAGAACTACCGTGTTATTTAAATAAATAATACGAGAATCCTAGATGAATCTAAAAATTCTATAACCCCATCCTCATACTCATAGTAATAATAAAACTTAATTTAATTGAAGCTGTAGTTAGTATTTGATAGGGCACATCCAATTCAATTAAATCACATATTAGATGGCAGTACTTATTTTATACTTGCGTTATTTGAAAGTAAAATTTTAAAGTTATTTAGCATATGAGTTTATTTTATACTAACCAATAGAATTAGGAATAATAAACATGGTGAAAACCAAAGTATAAAGGCTCCTCATTATCTCAAAATAAAGAAAATAATAATCAGCGTCGAATTTTTAGAACAGCGTAACTAGCGAATATTCTGACTATTATCGTGTAGATATTCTATTGCGAGATATGCGTGTTTCATATCATATAGCCATAATAATTTATATAGTGTTGCATAATTCTTTGCGCAAGTATATTACTACTTCACCTGGTAAGGCTTAAACAATTTATGATTAAAGTAAACTGAGAATAATGTCTTAGTCTCATTACTTTTACTAATGTGCCTGTTAAAAGAATAATGAAACGAACAAAATTTATCTACAACTCCCAATGATTCCGAAATATTTATATGAGCCTAAGCTATGCAATTTTCAATGCTCTATTCATAAATTACAACCAGTTTAATAATTTGAAATTTCAGTGAATCCTTTAATATTTTGCGGAATTATCTGTAACTCTGCAATCCTCTGTAATCTTGTGTAAACTGCTATATTTTAAAGTATTTAACATTGCTTGAACCCTTTTGAAAACTTTAAAAATTTTTTAAAATTCTGTGAAAATTTGTAAGAATACTACGGTATCTCTTGAACCAAATCTTAAGACTGATTTTGAAACATTTCAAAATTTTTGACAATCGCTCTCAATCCTTAAAAATTCCTTTTAAACCGCAATTAGTTGCCATTAGTTTCTTGAAAACTAGAGAACATTCTTTGGTTTTAATTAAAATCTTGTCAAATCTTTTACAAAAAATTGTAATAAAACAATGCGATTGTGCAATATTTTTAATTTAATTGAAACGAAGATGTAGAAGATAGTATTATAAATGTTGCGTGAATAGTCTACATGACATCTGCCAAACTTTAGGTTTCAACAAGTTATGTCTCTTAAGAGAAAAAAATATAATTATTTACTTATATAATCTAGTTTACGTTACTTTATTACGAAATTCGGTAACACATCATAAACGCGCAAGCTTGATAAACGAGATTACATAAAAATAGCCAATATTTTTTTCTGTCAAATAAAGAAAAATAAATTTGTCATTTTTTGTTATTTTATTTAAAAAATGGTAAAATATCAAACATTATATGAGACGCTTGTCACAGAAAGTAACCAGCTCTGCCGAAATTTAAATTAGCGAAATTGTTTAAACATCTATTTCACTTTTAAGGCAAGTTTTTTGTTTTCAATACTCACTCTCTGCATCCATTAGAAAATTAAATAGACAAAATTATGACTTTTCAAATTTAAAAACTGAAATTTCATTTTTAAACTAAGACCAAGAAGATAATAAAATACTTGCTAGATCCCGAATTGGCATAAAATTTTGGAAGCGTGCTATAGAAGATTACCCCCATTCAATTCGATTTAAGTGTTTCAAACAAAAAACTGATAAAAACTTTAGCACAGCGGTTCTAGATCCTAGGTTCTGCACCAAAGATCTAGCAGCGATAAAAATCGAACATACAAATGCAGGAAAACGTCAGTCAATGGTTAATAAAAACCAATTGGTGATTCGGTGTAGTTTGAAAGGATGGCCACTGATCATTGAATGTGATGCGAATGCGTGTCGTACAATATGAACAGTAAGAGCATTAACAAGGAAGGTGAATACCTTTTAAATTACTCATTAACTAACAATTTTACCATATAACATTCCAAACATACACAGACGCTTTTGTTAACTAGATATTAGGAGTTTGTTGACTTAGTTATATGTTCAATATCCAATAGCGAAATATTTATGGACTGGCAAGATTTGCCTTAGTCATCGCTATCAGATGACAAGCAGATATGATATTTACTGTCAGCTGACAAGAACGATTTAATTAGGTTTTAAAACGCAAGATTTGCTGGGACAAATGTAAAAAACATTCTGGAGAGTACTTAGCAATTATTTCTGGGAGGATTAGATCAGTTGACTAGCTAGTGTTTGCTGTGGACAAAGTACAGGACAAAGTACATATATCTTAGGAGGATAATTTTCCTCTTCCGATTAGAAAATCGGCCAAGGGTGATCTACCCTCGAATTGTAGACTGCAGGTCTTAGAGAATGAATCTAGAAGATTGTTTACTAGAGCCAGGGAAAATTTAAAATGGAACGTGTATAATATAGTGTAGCTAGATATACTAAGTATGTAAATACTGTCTGCTAAGAAGAACTCGTGCAGGGAACATTTTCAGGATATTCTAAATGTTTCAGATATTGAGAACTACAGAAAGCTTTAAACAAACACTCTAAATATCAAGTGAGTGTATGGCTTTTGCCAACAGGTACCAACACCTTGTAAGACAAGTAAAGTGGATTCAGAAAAATTCCCTCTTTTCTACTTACCCTTTTCGTCTTTTGAACAAAACGTCATGTGCCATTGAAAATCCGCCTAGTCGAGGAAACATTCAAGTCGTCTGGGAACAAGTATATGGAGATGGTCATGAGCTGGATGAAGAGACTTCAGATAACTGTTTTGTAAATTTTGTCAGAGGCAATTGTCGCAACGTCCAGAAGAGGAGTGTCAAATAATTACTGATGACAAAGTGAAGAAAGTTATCACTAAAACTAAAAACTTTTTAGCGCCAGGGCCAGATAAAATAAATAAAGATAAGACGCGTCTCCAGAGAGGACTAGCTGGTTGCAGAGAGAACCTGTTAATGGACAGGTGTATTACTTAGCATTCTATCAGATATTGACGCAATCTGTCCATCGTCTTGGATTGACTACCGAAAGACATTCGATAATACGAAGCATGAGCTACTTATTAAGCTCCTTAAGTGCCTAGAGGTACATACAAAAATAGTAAGATGTATGAAAGAACTTATGCTTTTGTGGTGGACAAGATTTGTCATAACATCTCACAACAGACAAGTGACTACCAGTTATGTCACATACAAGATGAGGGTCTTCCAAGGATACGTAATTCAAGGAATGAACGTTGTTCACGTTAATCGCTGAATTTCCAAAATTCAAAGAACTCATGAAAGTTAATGAATTAATTAAATTCAGGAAATTTATAAAATGTAATGAATTCAGGAATTTCTTAAACCTAATAAAATTAATTATATTAACGGGACTCAAGGAATTCACATAACTTAAAGAATTAAAGAAATTCACGGATCTCTGGGATTTCCTTAAATTCCACAAAATCCTTGAATATTGTCAATCTCTGAATTTCGTAAATACAAAGAACTCTCAGAACCCCCATGTAGCAAGTTTTGTGAAAATGGAACCGCTTTTGAATTTCCGGACCTGAACTTTTGGGGTACCTTTCGGGTATCTAAATCGGTTCGAGAACCCAATGTTTTCAGTTAAATGAATTTCTCGATAGTGGTCCGACAGAATTACATTTTAATTTTCAACTAGCATTTTTAATAAAAAAGCAAGAGTTTGCAACTAAGAAGATGAATTTAGAATCAAATAGTTCAAAATTTCAAAACCAAAAAAAATAAATTTAAAAAAAAATGAAATGTTTAAATCTTTGAAATAAAAAATTAATTTTTAAGAACAAAAGAAAAATAAATTTCCAATTAGTTGAATTCAACTAAATAGTTTCACTATTAACCCAAATTAGTAATTGTCAAGAAAAAAGATTATTTCTTACGCGAAAATAGTATTATTCAACAAAAATGAATTTGCTACCAAATAATGAAATTTTCAAAAAACAAGATTAATTTTCCACCCAAAAATACCTTTTAAAAAAATATTTTAATTCCTAACTGAAACAGATTAATTTTCAACCAGGATTTTTAACCCTGAAGGATGAATTTTCAACGAAGAAGATAAATTTAGAATAAAATAGTTGAAAATTTTAAAATAAAAAAGACAAATTTTTAACAAAAAATAACATAGTTAAATCTTCAACATCGAAAATTAATTTTTAACAAACAAAAGAAAATAAATTTTCAAGCAATTGAGTTCAACTAAAATAGGCAAATTTTGAACTATATAGTTTCATTTTGAACCAAAATGAGTAATTTTCAACAAAAAAGATTATTGTTTATTTCAATAATAGGAATATGATATTCAAAAAAATGGCTATGTAGTAGAAGAAAATATTTTAATTAAAATAAAAAAAAAAAATAATTTAAAAAAAAAATGAGTATCCCCAACCGAACTTCGACTTTTTTGCAGGTTTTTTTTTTTTTTTTGTCTTTAAAATTAAATCATTTCCCAGAAACTTCATAGAATTTTTTTAAAATTCGTCTGTTTTAGTCGAGAATTCATTTTTCGGATAAAATTTAACATTTTTGATTAAAATTCATTTTGATGAAAATTGGTATTTTTTATTTCAAAGTTTAAATTTTTTATTGAGAATTTAGGCATATAATTTTAAATTAATTTTTATGGTGAAAATTCTACGGTTTTCTACTTTTTTGGCAAAACATTAGTCTTCTCGGTAGATGATTCATTTTTTTTGTCAAATATTTATCAACTTTGTTCCAAGTGTATTTTTTTGTTAAAGTTATTCTGTTTTAATCTAAAAAATTAAATATTCCATGTTTGGTTAAAAATTTATCATGTGCATTCATTCAAGAGAAAATTTCTATTTTCTATAGAAAGTTTAATCCCCTCAGTGGAAAATTCATCTTTTTGTATGAAAAATGTTTTTTTTCATAGTGATTTTTTATAGAGTTTTTATCTGAAGATTCAACTATATGTTGCGGGTAATTTTCAGGTTTTGTTAAAAATTGAACTCTTTGGTTCAAAGTTAAACTATTTGGTTAAGAATCGTGTTTAAAATTGATAATTTTTTATTGAAGTTTTATGTTTTCTGACTTCGAAATGCAATGTTTTTTAAAACATTTGACTTTCTGCAATAAAAACTCTAATTTTATTTAAATAAAAAAATAATTTAACAGTTGGTTTTACTAATTGATTATTTACTTTTTTCTAGGGAAAGTTGGCAAGAGAATTTGTAAACGTATAACAATTGCAGTTGTAGTATTTAAATTAATAATAGTTCATTAGTCATACTTTTTAGGTTAAGGTTAAATATCATGTAAGTTCTGTTTAAGACAGAAACTATTCATTTATATCTACTTTATTTGTCGAATCTGAACACATCAATAATTTATTTATAATTTGTTTTATCATAATTATATTATATAATTTATGTAATTTTTTGGAATACCATGTTACAATATGGAATAGTTTTGAATTGACTCTATTTTTAATTTTAATTTTAATTTTTAATTTACTCTAAATGTAATTCGAAAAGGATTTTCCACTATTTTCTTAGTAGAACTTCATGTAACTTCAGATTTAGAGAATCAAAAGTTTTTAAAAAAATAAGTTTAATATATGTTTGACTTTCATATACACTCCTTTTACCATCTCAGACTTTCGAATAGACCCTCTGCGATAATCGAATCTTCCTTCCTTATATATCTATATTAACACTTTGGGAAAATGAAGTAGACTCGCTAAAATGATAGAATCGACCATACGATACGGTCGAATGTTTGAGAAAATCAGATCGACCATCTGAGATTTCCAAATGGACCCTTCACAGTGATCGTGCCAGCCAGCTTAGGATGACCGAGACGATGGTCCGAGAAAATCGAGTTTACTTTCTGAGATTGTCGACTTGGACCTCTTGTTTTAGCCTTCTAGAGATAGTCGCTTTAGCCATATTCAAGAACTGTCCCATAGTTGACCCTCCAATATGGTCTGCCAGCACAACATTATTTGTAAACAGAATTTTTCACTCTGTACCACCGTCCAGTTATAAATTCCAAAAAAAAATTTTACACAGCGCCCTAACGATCAATTTCAAAATCAATATAGCAGAAAAAGGCATAATAAGATTAATTGAATAAAAAACTAGTTGGAAACATAAACGAGGCTTTCGAGGGCAATTGCGTGTTTTTGTATACTCACATTCACTACTTCTGATAAAGTTCCATTGTCTATGTGTGAATCATTGTGTTAGGAGACTAGCTGCATGTCTGTGACAAATATTACTGAAAGCTAACAGTTTCAATTCAGGTGTGCACTACAGTACTCCAACCTTACCAATGTTTTGAAACAAAATAGTAATTTCTTCTCAAAAATCACGTAAGTATAATTTTATCGAGACAATTTAGACTATTGATTGTTATTACTACAAAATATTTAAAAATCGCAAGTAAGAAGCTATCATCCTTTTCAGAATGGCCAGCATGATCACTGTGACTCTCTGCTTAATTTTAATGACTATGCTAATCACTATAAACGCAAAATCACCACATGAACTGGTGTGCAATCCACCATGTACAGGGACTAAAACTTGTGAAGCGAAATCAGTCCAATGCATTGGATTTCCATGTCCACCAGTTCCCGTTTGCCAATAATAAAAATTAAAAACATATTTTTTGTTTGCAGTTACTGCATACTATGTAACAAAAATAAAGTGTTTTATCTTATTAATTTTGTTGAGTTTTTATTTCGCACACAAAAGTCTTTTTTACATATTTAAAACACAGTTAGTTACAATCTTATTCAAATAAATTTCCTGTAAAGTAAGGATAATGATTGAAAGCATAAGTGATGTTTCGTGATAAAGTTTTGCGCTTATATTTAAATTCTATTTATTTTTCTACTCGCTTTAGGTCATTTTCTTATTTTCATTTCAAAAAGCATAATTAGTCTTACATCCAACCAGGAAAGATTTAAATTTTAATCTTGCAATTAAAGTTTTTTTTCAAAAATTTGCCTTATCAGTTGTGATGCATTTGAGAGAATTTTACGACGATTCGAAATTTTCTTGAAACTTGTTCAGGTGAATTCAAAATTTCATGATAATCGATAATCACAAATAAATAGTTTTGAAATTGTCGTCGAAAAACATCTACATCTACAACTAAAGTTAAATAATTTTGGAAGCTTTTATTTTGAAGCGTTAACCACAGAAAAAGGTCAAACCATTTTAGGGTATTTTTAAAACATTTCAAGAAGTTTCAGGTGCAATAAAAATTGTCTAGAAATTTTAGAGCACTCCAAAGGCCTTTTAATGTTTCAAGGTATTTTAAAAACAAAATAAAAAAATAAAATTACAATTCATCGAATTTGACCTGAATTTTACTATTTTGAACCATTTCTATATGTAGCTAAATGATTTTGGCTTTTTTTTGTCTATGTTTTGATCTATGTTCTCTTACCAAACATAGGAAACTGTTCACGTAGTTGAAAACATGTTTGAGTCAGTAAACCAGAAATATTTTGAAACATTTATGTCGAAGATCTATTTCTAATTTCTGATATGAAATCCTTATACTTTTAGTTTTAAATTAAGCAAAACGCAGGAATTCAATTTTGGTTTAATTACTTTCATTATTAGCCTTTTCAGGAATTAGAGACCAAAAAATACATCTTTTTCGGAAAAAGCTCATATTTTTTAAAATACTTAAAAAACATTTCAAAATATTAAAGTCGGAATTTTAAGGGAAGATTGAAATATATTTTAAAACATTTCAACTGATTATCCAAGGGAAGAAGATTTTTGAGGCAATTTTAAAATTTTCAAGAATTAAACAGTAAATTAAAAAATTTTGAAACTTTAGAATGAATTTTAACTCTAAATAAAAAATAAAACACAAAATGATAGGCTCTTTATGACTTTTGAAAGATTTTACGCAGAACAACAAAAAAGTTCTTTAAATTCCTGTAAAAAATTTTGTTGATTATTTATATTAAAGAATGAATTCCATTAAACCAATGAGATCTATTAAATATTTTTTAAAAAAATAAAAAGATGGATAGCATTCTTTTATGGTTTTGATATAATATTTTGAATAATTATATTACATTATATTTATGGAATGGTTTTCCTTAAAAGCAATTTATCCTGTAGCCAATTGGCAATCAGACTTTTTTTTACCTGCAACCCTTCTGAAACTTTTTCATTTTCCCTCTAAAGTCATAAAAATTTCAAAAAAAATTACTCCAGAAAAAAATAAAAAAGGTAACAATAGAATATGTTTCACCTAAAAATTAAATCTCTCTCTGCAATAGTATTTAGAAAATATATTTAAAGAAAAAGTAAAAAGAAATTTTTTTTTCTGTAACAGTTTGCAGCATGTCCTAAAATACAATCCTCAGGAAAAAATAGATGCTACAAATTTTAAAATGTTTAAAATTATGAATAATATTTTTAGGAAAATACATAAATTTTCCACCAAGCAGTAAAATTTTTATCTAAAAAAGATACATTTTCAACCAAAAACGAAATGATGAAATGTTTAGTTAAAAAATAATTTTCTACGAAGCGAACACGAATTTTTAGTCCAATAGTTTTGGTTGGAAATTTATTTTTCTGGCTTGTTATGGAACTATTTTGTAAAAATTCATCTTTTGAAAATCACCTTCTTTGTTATAAAATCAACTAGTTATTTAAGAATTTAGTTTTTTGTTTAATATTCGCATATATACTATTTAAAAATAAATTCCGACAAAAATGCTGAATTTGTAAAGCAAAAATTTTTTTTTACTATTTAGATTAAAATTTCTCTAAAACCATTAATTTTCTACGATAGAAATCACTTTTCTACCAACACATCAAATTTTTAACCTAAATATTTAAACCAAACAAAACCAAAATATTCAAATAAAAAATTCGAACTATTAACAAAAAATTTGGTAGTAACATTTTTAATTAAAAAACGACTTTTAAAGTAAACTTTCGACTTAATATATATATATATATATATGTATGTATAAATAAATAATGTATTTGTTGTTACAAAACTGTGATAAAAATCCTTTAAATAAAGCGAATTTTCCACAAATTAGTTGAACTGTCTACGAAGTAGTTGGGATCCTGATCAACAAAAATGATTGTCCAATTAAACAGTTTTTTTTTAAAGAAAAAGATTAATGTTAAACCATATAAAGCAATTTCTACCCAAAAAGTTGAATATTTAACGAAATAAATTAAGCTTCTACAAAGAAGAGAATGTTCAATACGAAAATTCAAATATAGAAAAATTTAAATCAAATAAAAGAATTGAATTTTGAACTTGAAGTATGAATCTTAAACCAAAAAAAAAGAAGTTCAAATTTCCAACAAGGAGTTTAATTTTTTCCAGTAGAAGTTCATTTTTGCTTCAAAATAGTTGAATCTTTCACAACAACGAAATTAATAAATTTTGTTATCAATAAGTGGCATTCTAAACCAAGTAGGTAAATTTGCAAACCCAAATTTTTATACTAAAAGATTAATTCTCAATGACAAAAGTCATAGTTAATATTTCGATCACGAACAATTTATATTGAAAATAAAATAGTTCTATTTAACAACAAAATACACATTTTCAATAAATATTTAAAACCATAACAAAAAAATTATTGTTCAATAAAACTTTTGTATTTTTTATATAAAATAAGACACTTCTACAATAATAGTTAAATTTTCTAATTATTTATCTGGAAAAATCAATTTAGAAGAAAAAGAAACCAAAAATATGGATTTTTAACCAAGCGCATTTACTTCCTACCAAAAAAGAAAAAAATTTCAAAAAAACATGGACATGAATTTTCCACTAAATATCTAAATTGCCACAAAACAGTAAAACATTTCAACCCAACGAGATGAATTCCGTAACAAAAATATCATAGTAGAACTTTAGTTTAAAAAGAATAAAATTTTAAGGGGAAAAAGACGAATTTTCAACAAAAATACATACAAGTTTTTTGTCAAATACTTGATTCTTAACTTAAAAATGTAATTCCGGTATTTAAGAATGGAATATGTAATTAAATCATTTTTTAAAATAAAAACTTTTTTGATCCGCATCAAAAGAAGTAGAAAACTAACTTAATTTTCTAAACAAATATTTAGAAGTAATAGAAATTAACTTTAATGTTTTTATTAAACTATTCTGTAATCAAGACATTATTGCATGTATTATTGCATATACTTTCTAATTATAAAAAATATTCAATCATATCACCTTAAGATGAATAATTAACTTTTCTTGCTGAATAGAGAAAAATTAAAATTTAATGTTTATGTTATTTAATATTTACAAAAAAATTAATAATCGAATAAGTAATTAATCAGCTCATAACATAAAAAGCATTGAAGAATTATTTTTAGTGGATCATTTATTAACCTTTGAGTCTATATTTTTCTAAAAATTTGAGTTTATTTACAAAATTCTACCTATTTGAGGAAAAATTAAAATATTTTTGCAAATAGTTTTGACATCAGAATTAAGAAGCACATATCACATTGAAAAACTTTACAAAAATAATGTAATTGGAAACTTTAAGCAAACGATCAATTTATATAACTTCATTAAAAGAAATCACAATCCAATCTTCATCTAATTTAATATTCTGAAAAGCATCAACTAATGATTGATTAATCTGTTAATAACGTGAAACGCATTCAACTATAGTTTTCATGTAGATATTGAAATCATTATGGTTTAAAATTTTTGGTTGAATTTTCACTTTCATTTCTGAAAATTTTATTGGTTAACAATCCCTTTTTACAAATTTCAGAAAAAATTAAAACAAATTTACATATAAATTAAAAAATTGAATCCAGATAACTATATTCTTAAACCAAATAATCAATTTATGTAACATTTATATAATTGATGCTAAATTAAAACCGTTTAAAATTTTATTTCAATCAAATTCAGTAATGTTTTCAATACAATATAATAACCCTTAAGCAATTATTTTTATTGAAAAAATCTAATTATATATTCTATATTTTTTTTAAACCTTACTTTAAGCACAAGGTCGCCTCATGTATTTTACATGGATGATCTTAAGATCTATGTTGAAAGTAAAGAGCAACTACATGTAGCTCTAGGGATTTTCAAACAATACTCTAAGGAAATAGGAATTGAATTTTGGCTATAAAAATACGCCAAGGTTTGTTTGCAGCGACGAAAACTTAATGACATCTCTGAATACCCTGAGCTCAACGATAGAATCGCTGTAGGAAACCTTCGCGCTAGATAGACTTATACATACCTGGGCGTGCCACAGAGCCGCATTTAGGATGTAAAATCTGTAAAGGCAGATATAAACGTCTCATCCGGCAGATTTGGTCTTCCGAACTTTTAAAAGAAAGGTTATGCACATAGATAAAAGCATGCATCTTAAGTCTTCTGTTCCGCGACTCTACATCTCACGCGGTCAATTTGGTTGAATGCCCTTACAACAGGATTATTTTGGGTACAGAACATAGATTCACAAATGGAAGCGACACTCTTCTTAAAATGGTGAGGATGCATGAGAAAATGGGCAAAGGAGCGTTCCTGTACAAAGCAGCGGAGGAGGCTGCTGAAACACTCGGACTTTACTTCAGTAGCAGGGGTGAGCAGAATGCATCAAACCTTATGATGCACGGCATCTTCAACAGAAATGTGGAGGATCAGTTAATGTCGTGTGAGCTAACTCTTACTTTCCTAAAATCACCTGAATTTAAGTCGGGCACGGAGGGTTTTTTTTGTGGTGCCAAGATGGTGTCATTTCCACTTAAGCATACCGTCGCCACATTTTGAGCCAAGACATTTCGGATGATAGCTGCAGGGCGTGCCAAGCACAGCCCGAGTGTCTAGGACACATACTACCTAGTTTTTCATCTCATGCTGGAACGATCTACATCTACTTGTGCCTCTTGTGCCTTGTGCATACTCTTGTGCCTGTAGGCACAATGCGGCACGAAGAGTGCTTTATTACCATCTCTGTCACTCTTACGGCTTTAACCTTAATATCGCTTCGCTGAATGTTCCTAGGGAAATGGAGTCTGACAGAAGTTCTCCTCGACTTCGAGAAGTGAACCATGTTCGTTATCGAATTTCCGGCGCCAGCTGACAAAAACATAATTGCCAAGGAGAATAAAAAGAAAGAGATGTATAAAGACCTTGTAAGGGAGTTGTGACTATTGCTCCTGGAATATTTTTTTAAATTAATCGTCCTTATCCTCAGTGCTCTTGGAGGTGCCAAACTTTCGCTGGTTAATAGCCTGAAAAGCATCGCTACGCGTGTAGCGCAGTTACATCTTACGTATTAATGTGATAAGTGTGACTCTAGTAATACTAGTCTGACTTATTGGTGGTCTGATAAAATTTGGAAAAGAATACTGAATGTACGCGAATATGGAAATCGGTAACAATTGGTTTTTAGAAATATCCGTGCTGATCCCGTTACAGACTGTAACCACCTATCTCACGGTAGTGAGATGTGGTTGTGGCCAGTGAGTAACAAAATGAACACTCTTTTCTTACGACCTTCTAATGATAACCATTTTCTGCGCGCAGGTAATATAATCTATAGTTTTGATTATAATGTAGCTTTATTAGGATTATATTATAAGTAGCTAACAAGTGTTATAAGGTGATGCCCCAAGAATCAAGAGTTTGAACGAGCCAAACGTTCATGTAGCAGTGTCTCCGTTTCTAAGTGTTGAAGTGTCTCCGTTTCAAAGTGTTGAATTTTCCCTGTTCCCAATTGTAGCTTTGTCACAGTTTCCAAGTGTATAAACGACACCGTCTACAAGCGTTGATGCACGGATGGAATATCGACCGCAAGACATTATATGTTCAGTTGCTCAACGTTGGTCTCCTGGACCTCTTACAATAACCGGAGAAAAATCGCAGTTCATTATTTAAACTAATTTCATCAAGTTCCTTTGTGCATAAACTTAGGGCGTTGGAAAGGAATAGCGCAGATTCAATCAAGAAGTTTTCGAGAGGGCCAAGAAGAATAGCACTGGGTGCAACCCAATATTCATTCCTGTTTCGGTCGGAATTCGAGTTTTAATGAAATATTGCTCTGTAACACACTGTTTAGTTAATAAGTTTTAATGATTTACAGTCATAAAAAGGACTGAAGGCAATATAGAATAAAGTGTCATATAAAGAGCACAAGAAATTATCAGGTGTATTATAGGAAAATGTGTGAATATGGATTTACATCAAATTCAAGTAGATTATTCAAAGTTTTTAAGCGTATGAATCATAACGTCTCCAAGCGTTGATTCACGGATGGCATATCGACCGCAAGACAGTAAATGTTTAGTGGCTGAGCGTTGTTCTCTTGGAGCTCTCATAAGAACAAGCTATTCTTAGTAGATGGAACCCGAGAAAAATCACAGTTTATTTTCTAATCTAACTTCATTAACTTCTATATACGTAATCTGAATGTGTTGAAAGGAAATGGCTAGCCAAATCCTATAATATTTATTTTATTCAGGAGATCGCCATATACAAATAGATGAAGTGCATGAGAAAGCGTCTGTCAAAACTCGGAGTTTCATATCGCTCTCTTTTTCAGATATGGATTGACATCACATTCAAGTAAAGTTTGATACCTAGATTTTTTCTTATCGGAATTAAGTAACATACAGTCGCAGTTTTTCCTTCTTGTGTTTAGTGTATGACCTGTAAGAAAAAGTAATTGTGGATTGCTCCTTAATTAGCACAAAGAATGAAATGTACACCTCTAGCTTACGGCATTAAAAGGATTGACATTGACTGCGAATAGCTAATGTAATTAAAAGTTTTGGAAATAATGTAGCCTTAGTAAGATTAACTAATAATAAGCCAATAAGTATTTTAAGCTGAGATCCCGAGAATCAAAAGATTTAAAGAGCAAAATGTTCATGTAACAATGTTGCCGTTTCCAGGTGTTGAAGTTTCCTTGTTTCCAAGTGTTACGGTTTCTCTTTTTTCAAGGGTTGAATTGTCTCTCCAAGTGTTGATGCACGGATGGCATATCGACCGCCAGACAGTAAATGTTTAGTGGCTTAGCGTTGTTCTCAGGTAGGTCTCATAATAGCCAGTTATACATAGAGGGTGGCCCGAGGAAAATCAAAGTTCATTCTCTAAAATCACTTCATCAAGTGCCCGTGTGCATAAACTTAGTGCCTTGGAAAGAAATAGCGCAAATTTATTCAAGAAGTATAATAGAGTGCCAAAAACAATGAAACACGGGGACAATGAATAATCGATCCTGTGTTTGTCCGACTGCGAGTTTTAATGAAGTATTAATCTGAAAACACAGTTCAGTTTAGACGTTTCTATGAATCACCGTCATAAAAAGGACGGAAAGCGGAATAGCTTAAGGGGTCTTTAAAAGAGCACAAGAAATAAGCAGGTACTTTATTAGAAGTTGCAGAGCCAAATCCTATAATAATTATTTTATTTAGGAGATCGCTATATACAAATAGATAGAGTGCATGGGAAAGCGACTATCAAAACTCGGAGTTTTATATCGCTCCCTCTTTGAGATATAGCTTGACATCACATTCAACCAAAGTACGATAATGAGATATTTTGCCAACAGATGAGAAACTTCTTTTTACACTACAATCTTTAATTGATGTTGAATGAAGTAATATACAGTCGTAGTTTTTTATGTTTGTGTTTAGTGTATGATCTTTCAGGAAAAGTAATTGTGGATTAATCCTTAATTAGCACAAATAACGAATTTTACACATCTGGCTTGCGGCATTAAAAGGATTGATGTTGACTGCGAAAAGCAAATGTAATTTAAAATTTTGAAAATAATGTAGGCTTAGTTAGATTGACTAATAATAAGCTAATAAAAATTATTAGCTGAGATCCCGAGAAACAAAAGATTAAAGGAGCAAAATGTTAATGCAGTAATGTGCAGTAATGTGTTGGCAAAAGAAAAAGAAATGTGCAGGTGCGTTATTAGAAAATGTTGAGCCAATTCCTTTATAAACTATTTTATTTAGTTAAATGCTTAATTAATTAGGAATTGGGTAATATAAAGACGCAGCTTTTACTTTTTGTGTTTGGCGTGTCGCCTGTAAGATAAAGTAACTGTGGATAATTTCTTAAATAGCACAAAGAACGAAATGTACACCCTAGGCTTACGGTCTTATAAGGAATGACATTGACTGCGAACAGCTAATGTAATCTCAAGTTTTGAAAATAATTTATTTTAAGTAAGAATATCTATCAATAAACTAATATGTTTTATGAGCTAAGACCCCGAGTCTCTAACGTACAAGAGAGGAAAACGTTCATGTAGCAATATCGCCGTGTCCAGGTGTTGAAGTGTCTCCGTTTCCAAGTGCTAAAGTTTCTCCTTTTTTCAAGTGTTGAATTGTCCTTATTTGTAATGGTTGCTTTGTCACAGTTTCTAAGCGTATGAAGGTCAACGTCTCCAAGTGATGATGCACGGCTGGCATATCGACCGCCAGACAGTAAATGTTTAGTGGCTCAGCATTGTTCTCTTGGTGGTCTCATAATGACAAGATGTTCTAAGTAAGTGGCACCCGAGGAAACTCAAAGTTCATTCTCTAAACTAACTTCATCATGGGTGCATACACTGAGTGCGTTGGAAAGGAAAAGAACAAGTTCTATCAAGAAGTTCTAGAGAGTATTACGAAGAATTGCATACTGTGACACCCATTAGTCAGTCCTGTTTTGGCCCCATTCTGAGTTTGTATGAAATATCTATCTGAAAATCACATGTAAATTTTATATCGCTCCTTTTTTGAGATATGAACCTAAGTCACATTAAAGTAAAGTTCTATAATTAGATTTTATGCCATCAGATTAGAAGCTGCTTTTCACACCACAATCTTTATTTGACGTTGAATTAGGTAATAAACAGTCGCAGTTTTTTCTTTTTGTGTTTAGTTATGACCTGTAAGAAAAAGTAATTGTGGATTACTCCTTAATTAGCACAAAGAACAAAATGTACATCTCTGGCTTACAGCATAAAAAGGATTGACGTTGACTGCGAACAGCTAATATAATTTAAAGTTTTGAAAATAATGTAGTCTTAGTGAGATTAACTATTAATAAGCTAATAAGTATTACGAGATGAGATCCCGAGAATCATAAGATTAAAGGTGCAAAGTGTTCATGTATGACACCGTATGTTCAATGACACCGTCTCCAAGTGTTATGCACGGATGGCATGTTTAGTGGCTCAGCGATGATTTCTTGGAGGTCTCAGAATAACAAGTTATTTTTAGTGGTTGGCGGAAGAAGAAGAAATAATCAGGTGCCGAATTAGAAAATCTTGAGCCAATTCCTTTAGTAAATATTTTATTAAGTTGAATGCTGAATTGATGAGGAATTGGTTAATATAAAGACGCAGTTTTTCCTTTTTGTGTTTGGCGTATCCCCTGTAGGATAAAGTAACTGTGGGTAATTTAGGTATTCGTACATTTTACGTGTATTGATAAAGTAAACCACGCCTAAAGCACATTCTGTTGCGCTGCATAGAAAAAATTGTAAACAATAAGGAATAACACAGCCTTAAATAAAACGCGTATCGAATAATTAATACTCTGCAGTCACAATCTGAAGCACAAGACGTGTTATGGGTTCATTTTAGAAGCGAAAACAAACTTGAATTGTACACACAAAGGGCCCTCTGATTAACGTTACTTAAAATGCATAAATTCTAGTTTATAATATAATGCTGAGGTGGCGTCTCGGACTTGGAGAATTTTGGCGATAATGGAGAATAGACAAGCTTATAGTCGATTCCTACTATACTACATTACTACCAAGGGGGACGTAACTACTTTTCATAGAAAGGAACTCATACCATCCTCGTAGTAATGATTCCAGGGACGATTATTACGAGTATGGTCACGGTAATAACAAGAATTATGATAGGTATACAGATTCACTAAAAATTAAACCTTTTCTCAGTCACAGTCATTTACCTACTTTTCGATATAGTCGCGAAAGTCCTAGGCAAAGAGTCGTGCAACCTTAAAAGATGCTTAGGTTTAGTTGAAACCGGTAGTTCAAATTATCTTATGCGATTCTTGCTCTGAATGGGGTTTATATTGCATCGACCAGAGGATGCATAGTAATTGGAAAAATTATGAACAACGTGATCCTATCAATTATCTGAAATTATTACAAGCCTTCTTCGGTCTTAAATATTTTACGGGCGATCTAAGGAACCGCGATGTGTTATTCAGGATTGATAATACTACTGAAATCACATATATCTTTTTCACCATTCGCAATAATTTAACACGTATTGCGGAAGGTTAAAGACGAAGGTTCAAGAGGTATTGTTGTTGTACTACACTAGCTAGCTCAGTCCTGCTTTTCTGTCTACATTTGAAAGTTACATTGTGAAGGAACTTATTTTAAAGCAAATAATTAACATTTACGTTCTCTTAATAGTTAGCCACAACCACTTTGGAAGAGAATTTTCCTGATTGCAGGGAACTGAGTCGCTGGATAAAAAAAAATAATTAAGGAAAGTGGAGTGGATACTGGTACTTTTTTTAAGCCTACAGCCCTCGTCAACCTTCAACGCTTTAGGACAAAAGAAGTGGAGTCAATAGTGACATCATTAAAAAAAGCTGAGGATTAAACAGAAAAGTCAGCAACATTTGCTAGCTATTACGACCAGAATGTTATAAAAGACAAGGGAACGTTTGCAAAATCTGTTTTAAAATCACTTCCGTAATATTCTATATATTACCTTGTAACTATTTTATGAGTTTTCTCTTGTAAAATGAAAAAGAGTTTATATAATTAGGTTCTTTTTTTCAAACGTCTTACCATACCGTAGCGTACTCTAAACAACTACATTTTATTAATGATACGTTCTTTAGAAGTAAAAGTTTTATTGTACATTAAATTTTATTACAAAAGCGTGAGAAGTTTTGTCGAAGAAGTTTTAAAAGTAATCAAACTCATTACTTCGACAGAGATTAAGAATTTTAGAAACAGAAATTCACATAGTTTGCACATTTTTGTTTATTACGCGTACGTTTTGCAGAAGCAGACAGTTTTACTGGGTATAAAAATTTAACAGAAAAAAAGTCTTCTGTCGAAGAAATTCAAAAAATGATCAATCTCACGACTTGTACAAAGATTACACCTTCTGCGAAAACAAATTCATTAATTTTCTGCACTTTCCAAATGGCTTGAAAATATAAAAATTTGTACAAAAAATTGTTATTACAGCACTACTCACATATCCTCTTCTTCCATACATCCACATCTCATTCTCGCTGTAAGTTCCTGGCTCCCTTGCTCTTCTTTCTCATACAAATATTGCACACTCTCTCCCATGGCATAATCCACACATAGTTTCCATTAAACCTTGACTCTCTTATTCTATCTTTCCCTGCTTCCAAAACTTTTTCACCTCCTGTACCGCGTGTCTCTTCCAGTTCAAATCTTCTCACTTATCTCTCTTACCTCCTTCCCTTAACATCATAATCCTCTACTTATCCGCATTTAACTCTAACCTATTTTTGTCCAAGTATCTTCTCAACCTTTTCATCACCTACTTTGACGTCGCTTTGCTCTCTTCCAGCTCTATTTTCTTTTCCTGCTCTTCTCCAATTACACACTACCCTAAACTTCTTCATCATTTCTACGTACTCATCCCTTTCCGCAGTTCCTTTTCTGCACTTCCTGTTCTTTCTTTAACCTTTCTTTTCATCATTTTGCATTCCCTATCCCACCACGGCTTCGTTATTCCTATCTTCTTCTTTCTAAATACCTTCTTTTGCACACACCCTTTGTCTTTCTCTTTTAGATCCTCCCATATTGAATCAAACAAACTGACAGAAGGGCGCCAGGTAGTTTTACAGCAAAACTACAAAAAATTTCAAATTTTGATTATCACTTAATCACCGACACAAGAGTCGTAGCTTAAACAAAGAAACGGAACACTATATAGCTGAAGTACGTATAATAGAATATTGGGTTCCTCATGGATCGTAACTTTACAACAGGATGACCCGTGTCCCAAAAATAGAGATAGAACAATGGCTTAATCGAAGACATTTTATTTAAGTTTGCATTATTACATCGGCGTGATTCGAGTGACCACCCAGAACAAAAAGAAAATATTCATACGAATATTTAAATAGGATGAATCTTGTACGAATTAAGAAGTCAGGTGACATGAAGCGGCTTAGAAAGAGATGACCTTAGGGGTCATTACGAGAATCATTCCAAGCACTCTTTCATGTATAAATCTGATAGTTAATTTCTTTGGCACAATCACTGTGGACTGTACGTGAGTGTCTTTTTTTAATTCTAACAGCAAACTATAAAGAGAAATACCGATCGTCATGAGAAACAATACTTGTTTTATCAGTTGATTTTGTTTGAAATTTTAGATTTAATGTTAATTCTTAAGTTTCGCTTCGCAAGAAGAATGTAGAGCAGCAACGACACTTCGGTGTTACGACTCAAAATAGGTATTCAAAATTTTGCACGAATTCTGTCGCTCAAAGTCTAGACAATTTACGTTATACATGGCGGTAAACGTGTGTATATAAATGAGTAAGACTTTTCTTAATATTTTAACCTGACTTCGTTGTGCCTATCGATGTTTATGGGCGATTCTTTTTCGTGTAAAAGATTTAGTCATTTATGTCTTTTGATTGAATATATCATGATCAATTTCTTGATCCGTTTAGTCAATATTAACTTGAATTTCTGAAAGAATCGATCCTTCATGTTGGCATTTGAAATAACTTACGATAAGAATTCTTTCGAGAATTTTCAAAAAATTCTCTAAAGTCAAAAACAAAAATAAACGGGTTACAAAAGATTAAGACACCCCGCAAATCCCGGTTTGTGAAAATGCCGGATTGGACTAGTGTGTCAATGCCTGTCAATTCGAGAAAACGGCATTTTAATTTCGAATCATTCTAGTCGTACAAATACGGTGCAAAAGTTTCAAGTCGGCAAATTCACTTCAATTCACGTAAACACTTTAACATTTGTCAATGCCTCTAAATTCGTGAGAGTAAAATACACAATTAAATTCCAATCAATTCGTCACGGCGAATTACAGCAAAAGTTGATTTACACAATTTAATCCGTTGCAGAAAATCCAACATGCGATGCATATAGAATTTATTTTAAACGTATAGCAAATTGTCCCGTCTCTCATTCAAAACACTAAACAGTGGAGAAAACTTGAATAAGTTAAACTTTGAATGCAGAAATGCACATAAATTAAGAGATGAACTTAATTTGTCTAAACTTCAAAAGTTCGATTAATTATGAGTAATCTCCACTAATCGAATTCGTAATTTTCTACTAATCCTTAGTGTCTCAATTTTCTATAATTGAATCAGTAAAGTTTCATTAACCTAGATTCAGAGATAGGACTGAAAAGAAAATATGTGTGTGTTTATATTCTCTCCTGCCTTTTATGAAAGGTGGTCTGCACAAAACCGGTACCTGACAAAACAGTTGTCGATACCAGTAAAACAAAATTACCGGTACCCACCAATTTTTCATCGGCTTATTAAATACGAAGCTTTTAGACTGGAGTCTAGATTGTTTTCTATTTTAGTTATTAATTTCTATTCTTTTTAAAAACATTATTATTGTGATTAAAGCAAAATATATGTTATTTTCTTTTTATCGGCACAAAACATTTTTTTACATTTTTACACTACTTTTTCTCAGCTCTTAAACCCTATTTCCTAATCCCTACCGCAGTCGTGAGTATGATAATTTTTTTAATTTCTGCATGGCTGTTCTTTGCAATCACCAACGTAAAACATAAATCTAGAAACTTTGAGTTTTTTATTACTTAGATTAGGGAACGAAGAAAACTCAACATAAAAAAAACATTTTCTTATCTTTTGATAGTCTACACTTAAAAAATCGTGCTTGGCAGTCACGTTGCGGCATAGTATAAATAGGGAACATCGGTATTGCCAATTCATACGATACAAAGCAGTAGCTAGAACGTCACCTAATCCAATACACAATAAAAGATACTGAAGTTAAACTTGTCGGCGCGGGCCCCCCTATAATTTGAATACAACGTAAGTTGCACAGTTTATAAAAAGCTTGATCATTTATTATGTAGAAGTATCTAAACTTCGAGCCTTGCTCGGTAAGAGGACTGGCTGCTGATTTGTGTAAGAGATGACCCCCACCCCCATTTTGTCAAATGTCTACGGTTTGAGACACCCTGAATCCGAAAAACAAGTTCGTGCAAATGTGCCTGTCTTCCTCCTTACTGTCCCAAAAAAAGGTAAAGTTCTTTAGCCTGACATTTTGAATAAGAAATCAAAAAGATAGAGCATTTTTAATATTTTTGTGACCATTTTTTTCATGACTTGAAAATTTAATGAATGAGCCGTCCGGAACTACATCTTAAGATTGTGAATCTAAACTTCTAATCTTCTAAACTAATCTGTGAGTTAAATAAAATATCCGTTACCACGATTACAAGCAATGTGCAGGTTAGCTGTTTTCATATTAAAGGTAAATAATTTTAAGATGTTTTTTTCTGTTCACAAAAGTAATGTTAATTACACCCGTTCCTCTTTTAAGCTTAATGTAGGGGATACAAAAGGCACCCCTTTGTC
This sequence comes from Druon quercuslanigerum, assembly GCA_010014905.2. NCBI lineage: Eukaryota > Metazoa > Arthropoda > Insecta > Hymenoptera > Cynipidae > Druon > Druon quercuslanigerum. The sequence continues at coordinate 27,791 of JAAAKG020144018.1, forward strand.
TTGCCCAAAGAAATTTTCATCTTTTACATGAAATATTTCGACGACTTACAATCATATAAAAAAATTGGACGTGAAAATTTATGATTTTTGTGGGATTTTTATAGCTGTAACATGAAAATTAAATTTGCAACAATATCCACTGTGATTCTCGTAATCAGCGCGTCAAAGTACACGAGCACGGAGCTTATCAAAAATTGGAGATAAGGGCTATTCCGAATCTTATCCTGAATTTTATTGTAAAAAACTAACATATATTTTTAAATAGAGTGAAACCCTTTAATAGCCCTCGCTTCTATAGCCCTTACGAGAATTGACGCCGAACCAAAATCGGCGCTATAGAAGAGTATCAGTGTAATTCTGTTTTGCTTTATGGATAATTTTCACTCACATTTACGATCTCTGATCAACTTTCGTTGTTATTGCAGATTTCCAGTTTCATTTCAGGCGTTTAAATACCGTACTTCTGTCGCACCAAAAGTTTCGAAACAAAATAATATTCTCTTTGCAAAAATGACGTACGTATAATTGATATTTTATATTATTATGTTATTATAGGTTTTGTAATTTCTTTTAAAAATTATTAATAAGAATTCTTTAGTAAAATAAACTGAATTGGGACAATACAGAATAGTGATTATTATGACTGAAAAATATTTATAAATAAAAGGTAAAAAATAATCATTTTCAGATTGGCAAGCCGGATCACTGTGACTCTCTGCTTCTTTTTAATGACTATGCTCATCACTATAGAGGCAAAACATAAATGCAATCCACCATGTACAGAAGGTTCAGATATTACATTGAAATATTTTAAATAAAATGAAACTCCTTGTCAAACAATGACCAATTGCAGCAAATGAAAATTAAAAAAATATTTTTTGTTTGTAATTACTACAATTTATGCAACAATAAATAATTTATTCTATACAAATTGATAGAATGAGCTTATATTCCAGAACCACAAGAATATTTTTTAAACGCTTGCAGATTCGAGAATTTTAAATTCGTTTCAATTTTAAATTATGCAAATGCATCTATAGTCAATCCTGCAGTGATGCATTCAAAATGATTTCGAGAAAATTCAAAATTGTCTTCAAACACGTTTAGGTGAACTTAAAACTTCATGGGGATCGACAAATTCAAATAAAAAGTTTTGAGATTGTTAACGAATAACATCTACATCTAAAATCTTATGGTATGTTTAAAACATCATCATCTGACAATTGTTTACCCTATCTAGGTTTCCAATAATTGAAAAAAATTTCTCAAACAAAAACTTACCATAGAGGACATTTAAAACTTGACTAGTTGGATTTGAAATTAGAAGTTAGTCTTTGTAAAAAAATGGATAAGTCCATCGTCGAAAAAATTTAGATTTTTGAACCTGTGTAACGATAAAATGAAAGTAAAGTTTATCCTAGATCCAAAAAATTTGTTATCAAATAAAAAGACGAATATTTAAAAAACATTTCTTTATATTTATAAAGTTCCTTTATGTTCCACAATTAAAATTGTTGAAAAAATATGTGAGCAACAAAATGAATTTTTCTGTCCAATGTAAGCCATCTGTTAATCTTTGCAATTAATTGTATAAATTAGATCAGTTTTTCAAATGTTCGTATCGTATCTTTAATAGATGGTAAAAGAATACCAGAGAATTTATTTTTAATTGTAAAGGCAAGACATATGTTCAATTTTTTGCATGTTCTTATTATTGGCAGATACATGTATTTCCAACCATTTGTCGAATTTTTGAATAAAACTTTGAAATAAAATTCCTGACCAAAAAGTAGACTTTTCATGAAAATGCATTAATTTTCTACATAATAGTGAAATTAAAAAAAATTATACACTTTTAACCAAAAATGGAATAGTGAAACTTTTGTTGAGAAATTAATTTTCAATTAAACAAACACAATTTTTTATTTAAATATTTTTTGGTTGGAAACTTATCTTTTTTCGGTTAAAAATCAACTTTTTTGTTAAAAATGCATGTTTATAAATTAGGAAATCACCTCTTTTGGTAAAAAATAATCTTCTTATTGAAAAACTCAAATATTTGGTTGAAAATCTTTTCTGCGGTTAAATATGGAAGTATTTTGTTACAAATTCGTTTTTTTGTATATCACCTTTTTGGTTATAAAATCAACTTATTGCAACTCTGAAAGACGTTTCAACAAAACGAAAAAATTTGAAAGTCCTTCTACAAAAATTAGTTTTTAACAAAAAAATTATTTTAAAATAAATATATCAATTTTAAACTAAACTTTTTTTAACAAAACAGTTATATTTGCAAAAAGAAAATGAATTTTTAGATAAAACTATGAATACTTTAATAAGAAAATTAAAATTTTACAAAAAACTTAAATTTTCAAGCAAAAAAATTAATTACCTATTAAGGTGGTCCAAAAACGCTTTTTGAGTTACAGGAGAAGACCCCCCCCCCCGGAGAATTTCACACTTAACTTTATTAAAAACCCACTAAAAATGTTGTCGCAGAAGTTTTAAAAATAATCAAAGTAAATTATTTTTTTTTTCATCTTTTTATTTTAGAATTAAACACTTTTATTGTGTATTAAAATTTTATAGAAAAACAAAACAAATTAACAAATTTTCTGTACTTTCTAAATAACTTAAAAATATAAAAAAATGTATTCTAGCCGAGAGAAAATGAAAACCAATTTTTAGTACGCATACATTTTTTAAAGAGAAAATACTTTTTTGTCTGACCCGCCTTGGAAGCACACCCGTCAATGACGCGTAGCAGGCGTAATGTTTCTATTTCCAGCCCTGTAGCATTCGCGCATGCGCACTTTGGCGCCGGGCCAACATAAAACCTTATGCCTGCTATACATGCACTGCACCACGCAAGTAGGACATTGGGCAGAAATGCTTATAGCATATGATGTAAACTGAGGTGATTTTTCTTTGAACCCTTTTATTATAAAATATTTACGAAATGGAAAAGGGGAAAAGAAGAAAATATTGTTAAAAAAGAGAGGAAGGGGACAAGAAAAAAGAAACGGGAGAAAGGATTGAAGGGAACAAGGAAAGGTGGAAAAGAGAATGGTTAAAAGGGGAAGGGAAAAGGGAAAGGAAAAAAGGGGGATGAGAAAAGGGGAAAAGAAAAAAGAAAAGGGCAAAGGGAAGACTAGAAGAAAGAACCAGGGTAAAGGAAACGGGGAATAGAGAGAAGAGAAAGGCGAAAGGGTGAACAGAAAAAAGGGAAACGTTAAAGATGAAAGAAATAAAGGAAAGGGATGGGGGAAATAATAAAGGGGAAATGTAAAAATGGAATTGGAAAAAGAAAAAGGAAAAGGGAGAAATAGGAAAAAGATTAAAGGGAACGAGAAAATGACAAAAAGGGGCAAGGGGGAAGGAGAAAGCGTAATAGTAAGAGTGAATGAGTAAAAGAAAGAGGGAAGGGGAATTGGGAAAAAGAGTGGAGGGATCGAGGAAGGAATGAAAAAGAAAGGTTAAGATGGAAAGCGAAATAGTAAAAATGAAAGTAGTACTCTATTCATTTGGAGTGGTTCCATGGACGTAGAGCGAGCTCAAATCCCTTGATATCAGGACACGAAAGGTGTCCTGTCCGCTAAACGCTACTAGGGAAATAGAGTCATTTGTCGAGAATGAGAAATGCCGCCTATACTGGAACTTTATATTTTCGACAATTGTTTCTGCTGCACTTTCGAAGCCTTACATGGTTCTTCTTGACTTCGAGAAGCGGATTATGTTCGTTATCGAATTTTCGGCACCAGCTGACAAATACATCATAGCCAAGGAGAATAAAAAGAGAGAGAGAAAAAGAGACCGTGTACGGGAATTGCGCTGTTTATAACCAAAATATTCTATTAAATTATTGTCGAATTTTCTATAAAAATACATGCATTTTCAGCCAAATAATTGATTGTTTAGGGAAAATTTTTATTTTGCAAACAAAAATGGAATAATTAAATTTGTAGCTGATAATGACAAAATTCTCTCTATTAAATGTTTATTTATCGTTAATATATAACCTTTCTACGAAATATATTTACTCTTTTTAAATTTTCCTTTTCCCAGCCTTCAACTTATTTTAAATAACATATTTTTTAAGTAGAATTTTAAATTCCTCTAAATTTTTGAAACAATTATTTAAAAAAAAAAATTCTTATCAACAACAAAATTTCAACCAGATGGTTAAATTCTTAACTAAAGAGTTGAATCTTTTTAATAAAATGATTGCACAAATTAGTTTAACTTTCTACGTTGAATTTTCGTCAAAATACATGCATTGGCTACAAATCATTTAAATTTTATATCCGAAAATTTGACTTTTTAACAAAAATTTAATTTGAATCAAGTAACTGAATGTTTAACTAAAATTACGAATCATTCATAAAAAGTGGCTCAAATTTAAAAAAAAACTACCTTTAGAAATGTATTTAAATTTGCAATCAAAAATTAATTTAAACGAAAAAGAAACTATTTTTAAACAAAACAGTCCAAAAGTCAGAAAAATATTTTAACGAAAGTTATGAATTCCGTAACAAAAATATAATAGTAAAATTATAATTTAAAAATAATAAGCTTTTCACAGTATCAGCAAATAACAAAAATTCTTAACATTCGAGGTAAAAATCAAAATTATTTTTTATATATAAAAATTAATTTTTAGAGAATTTTTTAACGCATAGAAACTTTAATGTTTATTAGAACATTTCAGAATAGAATATTATTTTAAATTTTCCCACGAATTTAAAAAATGTTTTTGGTTCTTCTACAACCATTCAGTTTTCTGAACAACCTTCAAAAATTTTTTAAATCTGAAAATAATTTGCATTTATTTTAATCCTGCAAAATAACAGAAAAATTTAGGAAAAATTCACCAAAAATCTAAAAAAAAATGTTGTATTTTCTTGAAAGCTTTCATATTCGAAAGTAGCTGCAGTTTAAAAAAATATCAAACTAATGAATTGAACAGAGATTGAAAATTCTTGAAAAACAAATTAATAAATTTTCTGTATTTTTCAAATACCTTGAACGTATAAAGATTTCGACAAAGATTTTTAATCTCGCCGAAAGAATATAAAAACAAGTTTTTATTACGCATACTTTTTTCAAAGAAAACAGTTTTGTCCTTCTGGGAGGAATAAAAACAGCATTTTTATCACGCATAAATTTCTCAAAAGTACACGGTTTTATTGCACATTAAATTTTATTAGAACGTTCGTAAAGTATTATGCGGCAGCAAGCTTTAAAATTACCAAATTCGCGTCTTGAAGAAGAATAGGGAATATTTGAAAAAATAATTTATACATTTTTTTATAATATTAGCAATTATTAAATATATGGAAATTTTTAAATATTCATCGATGAAAATTAATCACAGGACTGGAATTTAATTTTAAAAATCAGAAACTTTAACGACTCGGAGATGCAAAAGTAAAATATTGCGATCTATTATTTGTTATTGAAATTTCAAAATTTAGAATTCTAATTTATGAATTTGAAGTATATAATTCTAAAATTTGAA
>JAAAKG020144019.1:0-11228 GCA_010014905.2 Druon quercuslanigerum
TCCTAATAATAAATATATAGTTTAAATCAACACTGGCCGACTCTAGTCCTTTTGAAACGCCTACCCTGTCCCCGAATCCCTTAGGACCCTGGACGACTGAAGCTCCGGCAGGATGACAGGGCAAGGAACGTTACAAGCTTAAGAGCTCAAATTGGAAAAACCTTGTCGGACCCCCAACTTATCACCTCCGTTGTCCCCCAGACCTCTAAACTCTCTCCCTCTATCTTCAACGTGCTCTTTCGCGACATTCTTGCTGATAAGAAAATTCTCACGACTAAATACGCTGATGATGTCGGTTTCCTTGATACATCCAAAGTCATCAGTCTCTACTCTTCTCGTCTAAAAGGATTTATTTCAATCGTCCTGGATTGGTACTACAGATGGAGATTTAAAATAAATACATTTAAATCTGAAGCTGTCTTTTTCTCACGTTGCCAGCGTTATCCCCCTAAGCTCACTGTTAACTCTTTTCCCATTAAATGGAGTTTCTCAGCAAAATATCTCGGCGTCATTTTTGAAAAATGACTCACTTGGTCCTAACAAATCCAAGCCATCCGCTATAAGGCCAAAGGGCCTTATCTTCAATTACCCTAGAGTTTCTCGAGCCACCAAACTCGTGCCTTGAACGCCATAATTGAGAGCATTTGCACCTACGCGATTCCTGTCTGGGGCTCTGCTACCCCAAATCGTCTCTCCAAACTTAAAGGCACCTATATGCGCCTTCTCCGTTTCGCTTTGAACATTCCTTGGTTCATCCGTATTAAACAAATTCTTTCACCCAAATCCCTGTATCAACTCACTTACAAATTATGCAAGTAAAACTTCCGACTGCTTTAGAAGGCCCTGCTTTCTCGTATAACCGCTCAAATTGAGTCATCCGTCTCTTAACAGTCTAATTAGTACATATATTTAACTTTTAAGGTCAAGTTAAGAAAAAATATAGTCTCCAGAACGCCTTCTTCGCATATTCCGTAGAGTGGCGGGAACGAAGAACCATCCACACAGCAGAGAATAATGTAGAAATGGTTGCCGGAATGATATTCAACCCCCACTAAAACTGTTTGTAATTCTATTCTGCGACATTTCGTGGTTCCTAGAAATGAGAATAATAACGAGAAACCATCCATACAGTTGAGTATTTTGAAGAAATGGTTACTAGAATCGTTTTTACCACCCACGAAAACCCTTCACAAAGTTTTTCAATGAATTTTCTGATTTTTAGCCACTTAACCCTTATTTCCACCCCTAATTTAGGGGTTGATGGTATCCTAATAATTTTTTTAACTGCATTACATTTAATACAATACAAAAAAATAGTATTGATATCATGTTTTACCTTTGAGATTCAGCAAAAGGAAGAGCAAAAGGTAATAGGCTTTTTAAACATGCTCAACTTCAGCCCTTCCTTGAACCCCTACAATAAGCAATGTATGCATTCTTACGTCATTTCCTTTAATACGCGTAAAATGAACTTTCCTTTTTAAAAAATGTGTTGAGTTACCTCTATTCTTTCTCGTTATATTAGATTTTAAACCAGAAAAATGCAATTTGACCTATAGAGCGGCGGTGAGGAACTCGACCTCGGTGCGCTCTAGGAAGACAGTGGACACCCTTGATCTGCTATTCGCTGCAGATCCTACCTCAAGTAGAACCTCTTCACCTCTGGTTTGCCTGACACTCCTGATTTTAACACCAAGGGTGCATGGCTTTACCTTGTGTTTAAAGTATTTCATTTCCTCGGCGTAGCTTGAACCCTCGTCCGGTTTAATTAAAACCGCCTATGGTCGTCCTCGCCTTTACGTCTCCTTTTTCTTGCTTGGCTTCTCCGTGTTAAGGTGTTCGCACAAGAAAATACGTGTGCAGAGTGCTTAAAACGGCTCACGTACGAGGTGTCCAGGTACACACAAAGAGCTTTAACTAGTCGCGTACGATCTGTCGCGCTACTGCGGTGCGAGCTGGTTACATACAGTGCACCTATCAGACCGCCGCTCGAGAAACAGAAATTTGCCACGTTACCAATTTGGTTTATAATATTATTTAATTATATACATATATATGTATATATATATATATATATATATATATATATTCATTTAAATTATGTTATCCGCAAAATACACAAAAATAACTACGTAACTTGTCAGAGTTATTCGAAATATTAAAAAATATTACTTTCTAAAAAAGCTTTCAATACCGGCTTTGTTAACAATGATGTGACTACAATCTCTCGGTAAACAGACCAGTATTAGCAACGTCGCAGACTTCTGCTTCTGTGCACGGACGGCTCGTGCGTTAAGCGTTTCCAGCATACTGCACACGTATTTTCTTGTGCGAACACCTTTAAGTGGCGAGTTCGCCGCTGCTGCAACTCGCGGGAAACACCAGCTTCTTCTTCTTAAGCTTCCTGTGATGGGGAGTGGGAGTTTTCACAGTTTTTTCCATCTATGTCCCCGTTTGGTTCATATCTTGATTGAGCTGAACGTTCTTCTTGGCTTCCTTTAGCTGATTTCCCACTTACAGAACTGACATCGTGTGACATGAATCGGCAGAACCAGTGCGCGCAGCGCAAGTCTTCTTTCATTTTAAACGCAACTGTGCAACGAGCTCGGCGCTCTCCTCCATGTAGCATTTCATCTTTTCAATGTCCTGCCAGCCAAAACTCTCGCTGCACCATAAACTCAACAATTGATGCTCCAGAGTTCGGACACATCCGAGATCTCCTCACAAAGGGAGGGCATCTATTTCATCAAGATCTTCGAGCTTAAGAGGAACCTGCATGTCAATTTTCCGCATACATATCCATTTTTCAATAGGTAGACATATTTATTTCGCAATGACTAATGCGAAACGTTAATAATATATACATATGCAGCGCAGAGGTCTTCCGCCTTGAAGTTAAAAAAAAATAAACAGCACTTTTATGAATCAATTTGCTATAACCAAACAATTTACAGCATTGTTATTACAATCATGTGACTAACATATTACTAATCATAATTTTAGTTCAAGTTTACATACGATACGAAACATTTTCTATAAGCTTCATGAAGTGAAAAACATATGTCAATAGCATTTTTAACGGCCTTAACTATAAGCTTCATTAAGTGTCTGATAGAGGAATAGCATTTTTATTAATTCGGACGACTTTAATATCTTAAACGTTTTAGTCTAACATTTTTGAATTTTTAATTTAACATAATAGTACGTGTACGCCTAATGCCTTGAGTTTTGTAGAAGCTTTCTGCAATCAGTTTTCTCAGTGGATTATAATGAAGATTTATATCCCAGTAGGTTAGGATTCATCACATTCAACTTATTTCTATGTTTTCCCTTCTAGTTTGTACATTTGTAACCTGAGGTACATATAAAATTCATCTCTGTAATAGTTACTCCCCATTACTAATTTTATTGACTAAAATCTTTTAGTTTTTGAGTTATAAGATATTTAGGATGGACTAATCAGAAGTGTGGTATAAACAGACGAGCGTACGAGAGCGGGAGTTTACGGGGTCAGTCTACTTTGAAATTTAAATTTATTTTGTAAAAATTTCAAGTAAATCGGAGCACTCTAAATGTATTTTTTTTTATCTGAACATCACTACCTAATTCCGTCTACCTGCGAGTACAGCGATGACGTGCGTGTTAAAACTGCGAAATACCGCAGTTCTGACTGTTCAAAAGAGGCCAGAACCAAACGAAAACCAGCAAGACTCGAAGAAACAAAATATTTTTAGCAAGAAGAAGAGTTTTTGTACGGTTCAGGCATCGCAAACTAAGTTTATGTAAGAGTTTTTCATAATTTTTCACTTTTAAAAACTTTAAACGCGTTTTTCTCAAAACAACGTTTTCAAAGTCTGCTCCATCCTATGTCAAAAAATAATCAACCGATTTTCATCAGATTTGGACCACATATTGTAGACATAATTTGCATCAAGATGAACATCGGTAGTTTTAACATTTAATTTTTTACTATATTATTTTGCAAAAAACAGCGGAAAAAACGTGATTTTCAAAATTTTTTCATTTTAAATCCACGATTTCTTAATTTTTTGTCAAAACTTTATACCCGAGGGTCATTTTGTAGCTGGAGTCCTACTGAATCTACAGAAGTGTGGTTTTTTTCGTTTCAGACAAGCCATTCTTGAGTCCTGATGGAGCTGCCTAACCTATCTGTTTTTGAGGCGTTATGTTCAAATGCAGTTTCTGTATTAAATGTTTATAAAAATTAGTAAAAAAATTTGTTATGTATTTTACGACATTATTTATCAAACCCAACAAGTTTATATTACTATCTATTATAGATTTCTAAGAAAAATCACGAAATTCACTTCACTATGTTTGACTACCGATCACTCACGCGCGACTATTTATACGGTCCTTCTGATTGGTCCACCTTAAACAATTTACAACTCAAAACCTAAAACTTCAACTGATTTTTGTAAAATGAATTTTTTATTAATTTTTGTTTATTTTTAAACAGTCATGTATTTCCCGACACTTGAGTCTGAGACACCCTATTTACGAGTATGAGAGGCTTTCTCTAAATTGCTTATCACTGAAAAGTTGGTTTAAGCTACGAAAGTCAGGTTACATATGTTCAGAAAATTTCTGTCATGTAGAAAATTCAGGACGTAAATACATAGCAAATTAATATAAATCCCCGTGTAATTCACATCAGATATTATTCTTACCTAACCCTAATGTTGCCATCGATTCCTGTGCAATGTCCGAATTTCTGCTGGTGTCAGGTCTTTAACTTGCTCGCTTATCATGTTTATTGACACCTGTCTAGTGTCAGTTGGATCATAAATGTCATGAGGAATATTAAAATGATCATAAATTCGAAAGATATCGCCCATTGCGTTTGCTTGCACTTTAACTTCGTGGTCGATTGGTACGCGTCGATATTCTAAAGGAAGTCTATATTTTGAGTCCATTACTAATTCATGATGTCTTTCATGAATGGTGTACCTTTGCACTGTTAATGGCTGAAGTAGAGAACTGGGTGTTCCAGGAGGATAATACGGTTTGAGAGGAGTACGAGGAAAGATACAAAGATGTCGTCTGCCAAAAGTTGGACCACGTCTGTCGGACTGAAAACTTAATCCTGTAAGAGGAAATACAAATGGATGACTTAAAACATTAAAGATATATTTCAATATACGCATATATTAATTTAAATATAATACTAATATAGTATGTGCTCGATAATACCATTAATGAACTATCGACAACAAAGGAGTTTTATGAAATGGCTACAAAAGTTTAACAGATAGAGAAACTCTGATCTATTAAATTAACTGTTTCTAAAAGTGCCTGCGCACTTCGTACTTCAGCTAAAAATTTTAAACAAATAGTATAAGTGTAGATTATTACAAAATCCGCTACAAAATCTCAAATTACACTAATTGGATAAGACAGATATATTATATTTACCAATAGAATTCAGGATGACTGCCAATGCGAAGACCATAGTATAAATAATCCTCATTCTCTCCATGGACAGAGAAACTGATTAATGTGCTAATGAAGAAGTTTGTTAATATTTTGACTAATGAATATTCTGGCGCACTATCAGGGTATATATACTATAATCGTCACCTAATAACGTATAGGCGCAAACCTTGTCATTGTGAGATATTTATGTTCCATCAGTCAGTTTCAGGAAAAAAATTTAGTTACTTAATCTATTAAAACGTATTTTACAATATACAGTACACTAGGTAGTATTTACAGAACTGTTAAAGATTAAATGTTCATTTAAGATAAGGAAATTAGTAAATGAGAATTAACTTCAAATATATGCTTTTTCTCTAACACACAATTAAAAAATACGTCACGGGTGTTAAATTACACATTCAACTTTATACAGGGTGACAAATAGAAAGGTGTGGAAATCAAATGAATTTGTTTCCTTCATGTTTATTTGGATGGGGGTTTCTTTTCGAGGGTACGTACCTGAGCTACTGAGGTTTTATTCTCGCTTGGACACATTCAGGTTCATGCACATCATAATGAGTGACTTAACAATTAAAGAAAATTTTTACATCATCGAGGGCTATTTCTCTAGGGGAAAAAAATATGCTGAAGCATCTTGGGCTTTTCGAAGCGAGTTTGGGATACATAGATTAGCCAGTGAAACAACTCTGAGATCATAATTTCGGGGATATGTCTTCTAAGTATACCAGTGGTAGTACAGTAGTATGCCAGTCTTGGTACAATCATGTTACTTTTTAACAATAGGATTAATGCTTAAGAACTTTTTGGGACTTCATTATTGCAAAATCTATACACATCAAATGCTAACAAAAGCTGTGATGGTCAATCGGGTGGAGTTTTTCAAGCAGATGCATTTTCAAGGATGGAGATATCGATCCAGACCACATTGTTTTTAGCCATGCAGCACATTTTTGGCTAAATGGCTACGTAAACAATTAAAAATTTTGTTTCCGAGGAAAAGTAAATACACATTTGCGGATTCACGAAGGTACCGTCACTGGCCAAATTTATCAGCAACTTCGAGAGAAAACCTTCTTTCCTGATGCTCAAAAAAAATAAATAAGGGCGGAGCTGCATTATAATAAGATACAACACATTGCGCCAAATTATTGGACACCCCGCTATTATGTCAACCTCTGACGTCACTCAAAGTCAAAGCAAAGTGGCCAAGAGCCAACCCGCTTCCAAGTGAAAGATATGATATCCCCTGCTGACTGTAGCCACATATATTTACGTTAAGTTAATATATGAAACTGAACTTGGTTTTCATATGAATAAAATATTTTTTTCAAAATCGTACTTCCAAGAGCCTCTTGTTTGACTCGTCTTGTTATAAATGTTACATTTGAGATGACTACGGCTTCAATAGTGAATTATTCCATCGATAACTTTTGCTAATAAAATCTTTCTTATTTTAAAGAGTGATGAATCATGAGAATAATGAATTCTGATAACTGGAAACTTGCTATTGACTGAAATTTTGAAATAAAATATGTAATAAATTATTATTTAATGTCCACTGAAAAAAAGTATTACTTATACTAAGTGAATGTTACTGGTCTAAGATGAGTAGGTTAAGATTGTTTTATTAAAAATTACGACCTATTGGTCGGAGGGTAATATTTCTTGGAATTAAAGACATACTAAGTAAGGACAAAAATATGCATTTCAAGTCAAATAAATGACTCATTGTTCTAAATGGATGTGTATGATTAGAAATTAATACTTTTTGGAACTGAGAAAATTTGTATTAATGCAACGAAATATATTTTTACATTCAATGAAATATCTTTTAAGCTCAAAAAACTATTTCTCTACAACAGCTTCTTGCATATATGAACCAAAAAAATATCCGTCTGATTCAAAGAAAGATTTCTTTGGCCTAAACCATACGTGAGGACAATAAATGCACAACTGGATTCTTTCGGTTTTAATTATAAACAAAATGGTTAGTATATATATATACATATATATATATATATATGAAATTTAAACAATTCTATAACGGGAACTTTTTTTGCGGTACTGCAGTGTATTTTTAAGTTGTTATGAATAAGATGAGTAAGAAGAGGTTATTATGAATGCAAATTAAACGTTGTGTATCAGTTTTAAAATTAATTAAATTTTTAGGTACTGTTGCAAAAATTGTTATTTAATTGAAATTTAAATCAAACATAGGTGCAAAATTATAATCGTGTTTTACTATCTAACTGATAATGATCTTCCAGAGAGTCCGATAAATGTTTCTTCATAATTTATTATATATGTAAATACAGTGGTAGTCCTAAAAAAAGTAGCTTAGCGGTACATTCATCGAAATTTTTGCACACACACGCATTCATCTGGGTCATAAATAAGCTTAAAATAAAAAAACGACTTTTTAATTTCTGATTAGTCTGCTCTTTAATGCACATACTTAAAATTAAAATATATAACCAAATTTATTGCATTATTTGAGATTAAAATACTCTCAAGTGTAAACGTGGACAAGATTTCTATAAAAAACCATATTTATCTCTTCTGTGAAAAATCATGGCTATTTAAACGTGTCACCTTATTTGACCGAGTTTCAGTAGCAGATAAACGCATCAATAGCCACCTTTCCACATGTGGTAAAACATTAAATATTTGAAGTGATGAACCATTCAACTTAATGAAAAGTAAGGACAAAACGTATTTCAAAAGAAATTTACAACGTAATGATGTTATAATGTTAATCATTAAAATAAAACACCGCTCGCATTCCGCTTGGCTCAGAGCTGCAAGGCAGGGTCTTCACGCAATTAACGAATGGTTTAAAAGTTGTAGGAATTCGCTTTCCACCTTCTTTAATCAAATTTCTTAAACTTTAAATTGCTGGTTTTTCCTAAGTAAAGAAAACTTTTCGCACCACGTAGAAACAGATTCCTGGCCATATGAACGTCTAAATAAGTTGGCCCGGTATTAGGATGAACAACGTTAATGTCTTTTAATAATTGAGTATATTCATCCTTTCCTCCATCATTTCCTGTGCTCTTTACATGAGATGCTTGCATCGTAAAGCAACGGTTAGTTCAGGCATTTATCAAACTTGTTAAGAACTGTTCCCTGTTCATTACAGTGTATACAGCTTCTGTATTTTTTGAAGATTATTTTCCCTGTATTTTCATTGTCGTCAATCCAAAAGTGTTCTTCAGATAAAATTAGCTTTCGTAGATATATTACAATCCCTACTTTGTAAATTTCCTGAAAGACTTAGCAAGCCGATGGATTTTACACTTTCAGATGTCGTTCTCTCAGTATCTTGAGAAGCTCATTTTAAATGTTTTTTATGTGCTTTATAATTATTCGATACCCATTTATCGCTTCTACAGTTACTAGAAACACATCTGAATTCTTAACCCTAGATTTCGACCGTTCTATTTATTTGAATCCCCAAGTCTGAAGCAATCGTTTCTAATTTTTTGGAATATTTTGTTGACGACTGTATAAAGATTATGTGCAACGTATCCATAAATGATTGGAACTGATTCATATCTTTCTGGCCTGTAATAGCATCACTAATAGGTAAATCTTGTCAATGATTAAGACAGTGCCCAAGGATAATGTTCGGGAACATTTCCTTCACCACTGTCGACACGCTAGAATTTCTCCCAACCATTGCACTGGCAAGAACGACTACAATATATACAATAAGCATTACAATTTTTTTAAAAATGCCGCAAAAAGCTTAAGTGGAATAAAATGAAATAAATTGATAGCAGTCAATCGAATTTTTTACTTTTCGCTAAATTGTATGTGGCTTAAAATCCGCAAACCCCCTTAAAGGGTTGAATTTCTTATTGCAGTATTTCTGAACGACTTTTTCACATTTTAACTCAATAATAAGTTGTATTCACTTACCTTAGAGTTTAGAAAGAGAAGCGCACAGACTTCTGATAACACAAGAAAATCCAAGTGTACCACCTCACTCGAAGTTCAAGACGGAATTATCAAGATAAATGTTGAGGAACTTGCTATTTGAGTCTTTGACCAAAATTATGATCATCCCCCACCTAACTGTCCCTTTTCACAGGAAACACCCTTTGTTTGTAAGCAGGCAAAAATGATGAAATTTAAGTTTTCAATTATTAAACGTAAGATTTAAAAAAATATATTTGTAATCTATGAGTTTTTACGATTCCATGTCTATACAATTTGGCTTTAAAAATGTGTAGGTAGTTTGTTCTTTTAGAAACATTTCCCTCATTTTTCTATATTCAACCCATTAAATTCCAGACCCTAGCATAGACCAGACTCGGAATTCATTTGAGGGTTGATCAAACCGAATTTCGAGATAAGGTCCAGAGAAAAGAGTTTCTAAAATAAGAAAATAATATCGCCTATCAATATTTTTTGATACACCCTTAACATCAAAATGACTTAAAATTAATTTTAGGGGCTGATCAAATTTCAATTTGGAAATCAAATCCAGATGTAGCAATTGAAAAAATAACGAAATTTCTAAAAAAACTGGAATAAATATTCTGGCTTAAAATATGGCTTGTAGATTTATTTATGATTCACTGCTATCATCAACGAGTCTCAAATCGATTTTAGTGGGTAATCAAACCCAATTTGGAGATGACGTCTAAACAAAATATGTTCTTAAAATAACAAACTCATTAGAAACTATAATAATTTAAATTCGGGCACGTTATATTTCTTCGAGATATTCTTCTGATACACCTATACCATCATCATGTCTCAGAATTTATTTTAGGCTGCTCAAACCCCAACCTTGGTATAAGGTCCAGAGATAATGATTTTTAAATAAAGTTGATTGAAATCTACCAGCTGAAATGCACCAATTCCATCTGCATTTCGTGATTCGTATTTCATCTGGGATCGATCTACGGAAAAAAGCAATGTAGATCGATTATTAAAATCAGAAATAATGTGTAACTTATTTTATTTATTAATAAGTAATTATTATTTAAATGATTACTGCCGACACTTTTAGTAATAAGCATAGAAAACCACAGAGCATTTCTTTGACAAAGAATAATCAATCGGAAATATAATAAACATGCCGAGCCGGTCTGTCATTATTTTTAGGCTATGTTTAGATTTACCTTTATGTCCTTATCATTGTAAGTAAATGTAATTAATATCAATTTGAAGCTTTAGCATGTTATATTTTATTCACTTTATTCATAACATTATGTCCTGTCTATTTGTAATATACCTTTTTTATGCCGCAAATCAGCGTTAAACACAATTTACTCATCGCCCACTGGAAGCGCCGAAGATCATTACCATTATATAGTATTTGTCTACATATCTTACTTTATTACTCATTAAACACATTTATTATTTGTCATTATTACTTGACATAACCTACCTATTGTAAATGATGTCACAGCTTTTTAGCGTTTTTTAACCCCCACCCACACCCCCCTGTCACAAAGTGTCACAAAACCGTGGACACCCCCCTTCCCAGGTTATTTACGAATCACAGATAAAGCAACATATTGCATTTAACGAAAAAATGTACTGAGCGTTTTTTCTTAGACACCTTCCCAGTTTTTTTCAAAATACTGTACAAAATCGAAAATTTATATAAGATGCTACAAATTTTTCTACTAAAACATTCTTTTATTTGGGGAAAAATTTGTGGCATCACATTGTCGAGAACCCCCCCCTCCCCCCATATGTCACAAACAGTCACAGATGTTATGACCCCCCACCTAAGACCGTGACATCATTTA
>JAAAKG020144020.1:0-11228 GCA_010014905.2 Druon quercuslanigerum
GGTGAATACACTATCGAGCGCGAAGCGCGAGATGAATAACTAATCGAGCGCGAAGCGCGAGATCCAACAGGTGCGCGATGAGAATGTATTTTTTATTTAGACGATCTCGAAACGTGAAGGTTTAAAGAAATCTTCGATAGCCAGAGTAAATTCTCATCGTGATATGAATGTAAAAATTAAAAAAATTTTCATCAAAGGCACAAAAAAATAATATAATAAAAATGTAACTAAAAATTAAAACTTTAGAAAGAAATTTTAATTTTTACGCAATACGCTTTTTTTACATTATTTTTAATATTTCTTAGTGAAGTATTTTTATATTAGCTAGGGACAATCGCTACTGAATTGAAAAATGTATTTCGACCAACATCAAAAGTTTTCTAAAAGATCTCATGTTCTAAATTGTATAAACTAGAGACGTAGCAACAATAAAAGTTCAATTTAACAACCTCATTGTGGAAAATTTTCAGCAGCAATAAAGGAAAAAGATCATAGTATTATGAAACTTGTACATATACTACGATACACTCACTAATGAAAGTTATTTAAAGTTTACACTTTAAAATTTAATAACAAGCCTTATTTAATCAATTAATTCTCTTCGCTTGACTCTAATTGCGTTTTTTAATGTTTCATAACTACAATGATAAGTTGTTATTATATTTTTTCACAAACACTTAATTACTATAATAAAATGTTTCCTAATTCAGATTTAATTCGCAGAGATTTTGCGCAACTAAAAAATATCTCATTTACATTGAATATATTATTACCAAATTTCTTACAAAAAGGAAGTGTTTGTAGATGAAAAATGCCGCCATTTTACCTTTTTTAGCTAGGGCCTAGAAAAAAGATGACCAATACATTATTAGTTAAAATTATTTTCAATGTAGTGTAAAATAATGGATAATAGGGAACGTTCTTCTAAATCATATGAAATATTTCAAAATCTTTCGAAATTCTAGGAAATAGTTTGAAAAATCATACAATCTGGTTAATCGTTTTTAAATAATTAAAATATTAGCAAATTTCTTCCGATTTTTTAAATCTCTTGAAAATTATTTAGAATTCTTTCAAATACCATAGATTATTTTTAATTCTTTAAAAATATTTTTAAATACCTTGATATTTTTAAGTACTTGAAACTACCCAAGACACTTTCAAAATATCATAAACTTTTTAAAAACCTTTGTAATCTCACAAAGTTTGATTAAATCCTTGATATCCATTAAAAATATTCGAAAATCTTTAAATCGTAAAATTGCATGCAATTTAATGATATTCCTTGAAATATTTAAAAATATTTAAAATTGTATGAAATTATCCGAATGTCTGCAAAATTTAATAAAATACTTTATTGAGACTTTTCAAAGCCCCTCAAAACAAATAAAATATTATAAAATATTAAAAAAGTGTTTTAAAATCCATTGAAATACTTATAAAGTCCTTATAAAATCCCTATAGAATCCCTTGAAATATTGTTCCATATTTTACATTCTTATAAATCCTATGAAATCTTTACAAATCTTTTGAAATTCAGGTAAATTCTTTAAAATTAAAAATTATTCGAAATATTTCAAATTATGTTTAAATCTTTGAAATTATTTTTTGTAAAGTTATTTTTAATTTATGGAAATTATTATTAAATGTTTAAGATGGGTCCTTAAATCCACTAAAATCGAATAAAAATCACTTGAAATTGTCCAATAAGAATCATTTATATCTTTAAAATTCAATGAAATCTCATGTAATCATTAAAAAATTTGTGTGAAATCTTGCCAAATCCTTATGAAGCTTAGGAAATTCTTTGCAATCCTATCGATTTTGCCTTAAATTCTAAAAAGCTATGCAAATCTCCGGTTAAGTGCAATTCCTTGTACAGTCGTAAAATGTTTTGAACATTTTTAAATTTTCTGAAAATTTTACAATCTTTAAAGATTTCTTAAAATAATTACAATTCCCTTTTTTTATTACAAATCCCTTCAGATCAGTTTGAATCTCTGTAAGTCTGACAAATATTTCGAATCCTTTCAAAAATTTGGACAGAACCTCTTTTAAATCCGTCTTCAAAATTTTCATCAGTTCGGTTATTGAATGCTGATAAATAAATAAATAATAAAATAAATAAATATGTCCATTTTTTTACCTGAAAATATATAAAGGGAAGCACCTTAGCTTTTTCTCAGCCAAAAGAAAGCTCGAAGTTTGAAAAAAGTCTAAAAACATTGTTTGATTAATTAAAACTAATTTAATTTTAATTTTTAAACAGTTAAAATGTAGAAGATTTCTGAAGCTGTTAATCTTTTGTTTTTGCAGTTAAGTATGCCAGAAACTTGCTCTTTATTTTTGGAGACCAGCCTAAAAATATGTATTATTGACAATTTTAATTTTAAGAAGAATCTTCTCGCACACTTTATGAATATTGGTATGCCATTATTTTAATTTGCAGAATAATATTTAAAGAAATTGATGAATTTTATAGGTGAGCCAGATCAGCGGAGCCACTATCGAAAGACAACATGCCATATAATGCATATTTTTTTGCTATTTTTTTGCTGTTTTTTACTACAAAATTTTTTTTTCTCTATTAGTTTTCGAGACAATAAGGCGCTATGAATCGTTTTGGTAAAATTAACCCTTATTTAAAAAACTCAACCCTTGCAAAAAAATTTTTTTTTAAGAAAAGTATTAAAAAAATGACTAGGCTAGATTTTTTTGCTATTTTTTTTGCTTTTCAATGTGATATGAAACACTTTGTTGAAACCATCCGTTATTTTCAAAAACCAACCCCTCGGTACCCGTAGACAAGACTATGTCAAAAAATAATGCTTTGCAGAATTTTTGACTGTCAATAGAGTCTCTGATTTTGAAGAAACACAAAAATACCGATCCTGATATTTGGCTTCAACCCTTAACGTTAAAAAGCAAACCCTCTGTGCCAAATAGACGTTACTTTGTAAAAAAAATCTTTTCCAGAATCCTACACTATGAATAGAGTCTCTGATTTTTGTGTATCTCAAAAAAACCTACTGCGATTTTTGGGCTTTATCCCTTAGCGCTAAAAAGCAACCCCTATGTACCAAGTAGACAAGACATTTTCAAAAAATAATCTTTTTTAGTATTTTTCACTGTCAATAGAGTCTCTGATTTTTGGTCTCCTCGGAAATACCCACTTCGATTTTTTGGCTTTAACCCTTAACGATAAAAACCAACCCCTCCATGCCACATAAACATAACATTGTCAAAAAAAAAATCTTTCAGAATTTTCCACTGTCAATAGAGTCCCTGATTTTTGGGATCCACGAACATACCCACCCTGAATTTTGGGCTTTATCCCTTAACGCTAAAAATCAACCCCTCTGTACCACGTAGACATAGCACTGTCAAAAAATAATCTTTTTGAGAATTTCACAATGCCAATAGAGTCCCTGATTTTTCGGCCCATCGAAAATACCCACTTTGATTTTTGGCTTTAACCCTTAATGATAAAAAGCAACCCCTCTATACCACGTAGACATTACTTTGTCAAAAAAAAATTATCTTTTTTGGAATCCTACACTATTGATAGAGTCTCTGATTTTTGGCTTCTTGAAAATACCCACTCCGATTTTTGGGCTTTATCCCTTAAGGATAAAAAGCAACCCCCTCTGTACCATGTAGACATGACGTCATAAATTAATGATTTCAAGAATTTTACAATTATTGTAGAATCTATGATTGTTGGTTGCTTCTTATCGTTAAGGGTTGAAGCCAAAAAATCGGAGTGGATATTTTCGATAAGCCAAAAAATCAGAGACTATTGACGGTGCGAAATTCTAAAAAAGATTATTTTTTGATAAAGTTATGTCTAAGTGGTACAGAGGGGTTGCTTTTTATCGTTAAGGGATAAAGCCCAAAAATTCAGGGTGGGTATGTTAGTGGATCCTAAAAATCAGGGACTCTATTGACAGTGGAAAATTCTGAAACAGATTATTTTTTGGCAATGTTACGTTTATGTGGCATAGAGGGGTTGCTTTTTATCGTTAAGGGTTGAAGCCAAAAAATCGAAGTAGGTATTTCCGAGCAGCCCGAATATCAGGGACTCTATTGACAGTGAAAAGTACTAAAAAAGATTATTTTTTGAAAATGTCTTGTCTACTTGGCACATAGGGGTTGCTTTTTAGCGCTAAGGGATGAAGCACAAAAATCGGAGTAGTTATTTTTGAGATGCCCAAAAATCAGAGACTCTATTGATAGTGTCCGATTCTGGAAAAGATTATTTTTTGACAAATTCATGTCTACGTGGTAAAAAAGGGTTGCTTTTTATCGTTAAGGTTTAAAGGCAAATATCAGGGTGGGTATTTTGGTGTAGCTTAAAAATCAGAGAATCTGTTGGCAGTCAAAAATTCTGAAAAACATTATTTTTGGATATAGTCTTGTCTACGTGGTACAGAGGGATCGGTTTTTGAAAATAAGGTTTGATTTCAAGAAAGTGTTTCATGTCACATTGAAAAGCAAAAAAATTGCAAAAAAATCTAGCCTAGTCATTTTTTGAATACTTTTATTTAAAAAATTTTTTTTTACAAGTGTTCAGTTTTTTAAATAAGGGTTAATTTCACAAAAACGATTCATAGAGCATTGTAAAGAAAAAAAATATCTGAAAAATCTAGCCTAGTTATTTTACTAAATTTGATGATTTTTGTAGATGGCGCCGCTAAGTTGACGGCAAGCTAGCGGCGCCTTGTTTTCTCGAAAACTTATAGAGCAAAAAAAAATTTTTTTATAAAAATAACTCAAAAATGCATTATATGGAATGTTGTTTTTCGTTAGTGGCGCCGCTGAGTTGCCTGACCTCCGCGACTGGACATGAGAGAATTTTTGGACTTGACGGGAGCTTCCACTTGAGTCAGTCTGGCCAGTCTCGCCTAATTAATTTGAGCTAGAATAATATTTGTTGAAATTATAACTTTTATTAGTTAAACGTGTAAAGACGACAATGGCATTTTGTTTTAAATAATTATTCGGCTGAACATGCCGCTGCACCCTGATCCAATTTAACGACTGACAGATCCGGTCCTCTCGTTTCAGACCTGTTTTCCCTTTCCCGGAAGTTAATCGTATGAGAGTGCATTTATTACAAAGCGTCTGCGGTCAATCACATCAATTAGTGCCATAAACGAACCATTCAAATACTCTGATTCAACCGGCTATCTATGAAAATCATTCACCAGCTAAATAATTGTTTTTGTATTAATAATGATATATTTTGTTCAAGTAATTCATTAACAAATGATATCACCCGTTATTTCTTCCACTTTCTACAGTCTACCCTCGTCGAACTGTAGTTTTTTGCCCCAGAAATACGAATTCTGAAAATAATTCATGAATTTTTAACTTATAAAGGATTCATTTCTAACCAAAACTGGAATAGCGAAATTTTGAGATAAAAATTAATCTTTATTAAAAAAATAAACTAATCTTTAAAAAAAAATTAAATTTTAAACTAAACAGGTGAATTCTCAAAAAACATGCATTTTTAACAAGCTAGTTATTCTCAACTAATTAATATACATTTTGAACCAAAAAGAATTAAATCTTTAACCGAAAAGATCAATTTTACAACGTTTAATTTTTTTTAAATATGTTTACTTTAAAAGCCAAGTAGATGAATTATTTACGGAAAGGTTATAATTTCAACCTAAAAATATGCTTTTGGAATAAAAAATTAATTTTCTACTAAAAAGCTAATTATTCCTTTTCAAAAACAGTTTAATTTTTAACAGAATGGTTTAGTTTAAAGAAAAAGTATGAAATTTTAATAGAAAAGTTTTTTTTAATTAAATAATTTAACTTACTAATACATTGATGAATCCATAACCAAGAATATTAATTTTGCCGAAAAAAGAAAAATTTCAAATAAATTACATTAGTTTTCAACTAGAAAATACCAACTTTTAGTAAAAACATATATTTTTGGCAAAAATTTGTTTTTGCTACAAAAAATTAATTCTCAAGAAACAAAAAAAAAAAACAAATTTGCATCAAAATACTTATATTTTTAAGAAATAGATGAATTTTTAACTACAATTATAAATGACAAAAAATGAATGTTCAGTAAAAGAGTTAAATACAAACGATTTTTTTCACACACGGACGAATAATTTTTCAAAAACGAAATATTTCAATTTTTAAACATGAATTTAAATCTTTGAAAATATAAAGTTTTAATAAACTATATAGTTGAATTTTTAACGAAAATGATGGTTTTTTCAGCAAGAATATTCTTCCACCACAAATCACGAGTTTTCAACAAAATAAATTGTTTTCAACAAAACTAATGAATTTTGAAGCCAACATTACGAATTATAAACAAAAAAATTGAGTTTTACATCCAGAAATATGTTTTTTTAAATAAAAAGAAAATTAACAAACAAACCAGAATAATTTAGACCCAAACAGATGTATTTTTAATTAAAAAGAGTGAATTTTCAATATAAAATTGTGATTTTTAAGGAAAAACTTCATGCTTTAAAACATCAAAATTTTCATAAAAATTGTTTAATTTTTAGAAAAATAGTTCATTAAAAAAATAGTTTGTTTGATTTTCTACTAAAATCTTCAATCCCCAAGTGAAAAAAAATAATTTAGACCGAGCTAGTTGAGTAACATGTATTTTCAACTAAAAAAGATCAATTTTCAAGGAAAAATGTAATGGTTCCATAATTGTTAAAACAAATCCTGACTGTAAAAAAAGAATTATAAATAATATAGTCACATTTTCAACAAAAGATTCTTAATTTCTTATGAAAAAATATATTTCCAACAAAATTATGATAATATCGAGATAAATTCTGAACCAAAAATATAATAAGGGAGTTGGTAATGTAGTTTATGGATAGCTTCTAAAGACGATTTTCAAATTTTTAGACTCCCTCCTCCACTATTGAAAGATTTGAAAGATTGCCAATGATTTGAAAGTATTTCAACAGATTTCAGAAGGATTTCAAAATATTTAAAAAAAATGCATAGAAGTTTAAAACATTACAAAAGTTTGTCCGGATCTTCTGGTCAACTTGTTTATCGCAAATTCAATACATTTTTTAACATTTTCGTTGCAACTGAACATCTTCTTTGAATAGTTGCTTGATTTTTTATAGCTATTTTTTAACAAATTCAAGTATTTATTAAAAAACTGTACATTTCAAAAAAAATTTATTCCTTATTTTTGTTATTGAATTCAAAGAAGTGCATTGCAATTGTGCCAAAAATTGGATCTCTGGAAAAAAGTAAATTTCTCTATGATTTTATGAAGTAAATTCATATTGTCAGTCACGTCTTATGAATAAACAAACATTTATTTTTTGTAAAAAACTGTTTAAAAATTATGAAAAGTAATTATTTTACCCACGGTTTATGCAATCGCATTTTTTCCACAATGTAACATCTCACCAGTTTTTAAAGAATATTTGAATTTTAATTACCCATGGCTTATTTTTTTCACGAAAAAATTGCCTAAAACCCTACCATTAACAGTTTCAAAAATTAGTAAGCAATCTTGTGTAAACAGTCATGTGTTTAACAATTTTTTTCTTATCAGAAAGGTCTTGGGACTATTACAGTCATAAAAAAAAACTTTCTAAAATGTAAACAGTGGTGTTATACAGAATTTGTTTGCTAAGAGAATAATCCAACAATGATTAAAATTCAATCATTTTTAAAAGTTTTTTGAAAGAAATCGGAAGAGAAAAAATTCAATTGCAAAAAACCTTGTTAAAAAAGGATGTTTAAAAGTTTTTAAATTTCTGTATTAAAAATAATTTTTTTTTATTTGAACATAAATGATCAGTAATATCTGATTTTAGAAACGAAAACTACCTTACTGTTAATTTTTTCTCAGTCTGTCTATTTTTGACAGTCTTTTTAAATAAACAGTTGAATAGAAAAGTAAAGTTTGTTTCAATTTTTGAAGAAAAAATAATATTGCTCAAGCAAAAAATGAATTTTAGAGTTCTTTAGAGTCTTCAGTGTTCATTTCGAAAAATTTCATGTAGAATAATAATAATAATAAAGTTGTTCTAAAATACTCTTTTCAGCCACAAAATATCTCTTACGAGACATACTTAAATATTTTTTTCATTTAATTTGGAAAATCTTCTACAAATAACCTATTATGTTTTTTCCAATATAAAAATACCGTACATTGCATAGATAGTTAAAGCCGCCTTTAAGAAACAATAAACATTCTAAAACGGGCAAAAAGTAAACGGCTCGTTTGCTCCTCCTTAGAGGAAAACTAAAGTCTAATAAATTGCAAGGTACATATTTTTAAATATATAATGAGACTCCATTCCCATACCTTTTCGCAGAAATTTCTTTAAATTAAATTGAAATAGCTAATAATAATTTTATTTTCTCCTTTAAGGGCATTTGATCATTTTAAAGAAAAAAAATTCATTCAATATGACCAAATGAAGAAATGTGGTGATTTTACCACATTAATTCTTAAATCTTTAAAGATGCTATTCTTCTTTATTTAAAAAATATAATAGAAAGACTGTAATGTGCTCAATTAATTAAAAAAAACATGCTGGCAAAATGTACAATTCCGCGATTAGTACCAATAACTTTGCTGAATATTTTTTCACAAAAATTAGATTTCATATGTCTTATATATTTCTGAAAGATCACGGAAGATGAAATTTCTCAAATCGAAAGTCTTAGATTGAGCTTCAAATTTTCCACTAAATAAGAACAAGAATCTTTATCATGCAGGGCTCGGTGGATAAAAAAGGATTACGTAAAGCCAGAAAACTATTTTCGTATTTTCGTCGAATTTGCCAATTTCGTAGTCGGTCAAATTTACTTTTCTTGCATTCAAATAATCATTTCCCTGTAAAAAATAGATATATTTTTGTGAAGAATCTTTCTTTACATGCGATTCAGAATTTTAATAATCAAATTGTATGTAAATTTTACATTTTTTATCAATAATGATTATTTTTATCTTACTATTATTTAAATTGTTTTATTTTCTAGATATTCTTATCGTTATACGAAACCAACTTTGATTACTTCAAAGACGTTTTTGAAAATTGAATGCGACACACACGAAATGGGAATCTTTTCTGGGAGCTCTATTTAAGATAAATCTGTCCCTGCACCGTCCCTCCAAGGAGCTGGGTTACCCATACTCGAAATATAACTTGAAGATTCCAGATTCTATCAGAACATTTTACATTGATCTGCAGGGTTTCTGTACATATATGGATGAAAATCAAAAAGTTGGAATTATTCGAGTTCTAATTGAATGGAAAAAATGTATTGCAGATGAACATGAAACATCTTTTTTTATTCTTTTCAAGACAATTAATCAAATAAATAATTACCAAAAATAAAATTCTCACTTTCTTGATTTTTGCAGGCCTTTAGTTTATATATAATATTTAGAGTAGCGGACTAAGGTTTATTATTATTGTAAATATTTAAAGGAATTTTCAGAAACTTAAACAAATTGAATAGGTTTTTAGAAAAGAAACAACAATTTGATAGAAAAATGAAAAATAATTAAAAATAAACATTATAAATAAAATAAAACAACAAAATTAATAAGATTGCACAGAACCTTCCAGACTTTTTAAGTATTTTAAAGGATTTTACGTTATTTTTAATGACTTCAACGAACCAAATTAATGTACAAGGATTTTCACATGATTTCAGAAGATATCAAACATTTCAAAACATTTCATAGTATGTCTATAAAGTTCAGAGATATTTTCAAAGATTTCATGGGATTATAAAAATTTCATGTGGTTTTAAAAATTTCCCTTTAATTTTGCAATTAAAAAAAATATTAAGAAAAAATTTAAGAAAATTTTGAAACTTTATAAATATTTTAAAGTATTTTAAAAAAATTCACGGTGCTTCACAAGATTTCTTAGGTTTCCAGGAGTTTTCAAGTGATAAAACACATTTTAAGGGATATCAAAGGATTTAAGAAATTTTATGTACTTGCGATTCACAAATTTTTCAAAAGAACTTCAAGGGATTTTTTTAGGTTTTCTAAGATTTTAGAGACTCTAAGAAGTTTTGAAACGTCTCCATAAGTTGTCTTAATTAATTTTCCAGAATTTCGAATGATCTCAGGGCTTCAAACATCACAGGTGATTACAAAGAATATCATCAAAATTCAGGTAATTTTACGATATCTTAACAAAATCTATACTATTTTAATAGATTAAAAAAAGCATAAGGATATTTCCTTGCATTCCCAGAAATATTTAAGGGATTTAAAAAGTAGGAAGGGATTTCTAAAAAATAAATGGTCTTATGGAATTCAAACAAAATTTTATGTGGTTTTAAAAAATTTTCTAGGTATTCTGAAGATTTAGAACGATTTCCTAAAATTTGAAAGATTTTCAGGAAATTGAAAAAGAGTACAATGTATTTGAGCGGATTTCTAAGATTCGCAAATATTTTGAAGGTTTTGCAAGTATTTTTTTTTTAGAGTTTCGAGAATTTTATTATTTTCAGATCGTTTAAAAAGGTCACAATAGGGGGATTTTAGATGATTTCAAATATTTAAAACAGCTTTTAAATATTTTTAATAAAATTTAAGATTTTTACAGAATTTTGAGGAATTTAAAAAGTTTTTAAAGATTTGAGGATAGTTTCAAAATTTACCAGGAATTTTCCAGCACTTAAAAGTTGCAAGGTATTTAGAAGTACTTTAAAGAACATAAATATTTGAGGGTATTTCCAGTTGTTTTTACAAGAGATTAAAAAAATTTAGAGGATTTGAAACAAATTTTATGCGGTTTTTAAGAATAATATGGCATTTTGGAAGTATTTTTAATACATTTTCATAAATAAAAGTGATTTAAAACGTTAAAAATAGTTTTATATATTTTTTAAAACTACAAGCAATTTTTAGAAGTTTTGAGAAAAATTTGAGGAATTTTTTGAATTTTTTAAGATTTTAGGGTCTTACTAAGATTTCCCAGGAATTTTCCAGCACTTGAAAGTTGCAAGTTGTTTAGAAAGACTTCAAAGGATATAAACATTTGAGGGTATTTCCAAAAACTTAAAGGAATTTTCAAGAGATTTACAAACTTTGAAGAAACTAAAAAAAATGTACGTGGTTTTAAAGAATTTGATCGAATTTCGGAAGAGCTTTTAATATTATTATTATTATTACACCATTAAGCCGTTTCCCTTTCGGGGTAGGCGTGACTCACTCGGTAGGGAGGGGA
>JAAAKG020144021.1:0-11228 GCA_010014905.2 Druon quercuslanigerum
ACTGAACATTTTGGGATATTTCAGGTTTAGCCCTAAATCTTCCTTCTCCTCACTGCTTCCCCTCTCCCCTCTCTTCCATTTGATAAAAGCCTCAATCGAGCCTTTGCTTTTTGCTCTTAATCTCTCCTTTTCAATAGTTTTTTTATACTTCCCCCTTGCCTTCCTTTCCTTGATCTCTTTCGGTGTACTAATCACTTCCTGTTCTAAATCCGACATTTCCTCGATGTTATCACTTTCGCTATCCATGAATGCAATTTCAAATTTAAACTTTCCCGCCTTCTATACCTCCCTGCCTCTATCGTCGCGTTCTGGTACCTTTCTTGTTAAAAACTATTTTGTTAAAAATTGGTCTCATTTTGTGGAAAATTCATCTTTTTGTATAAAAACTTAACTACTTTGATAACAGTTCGTTGTTTTTTGTTAATTTTTTTTAACTGAATATTCAACTATTTCATGTATTTTATTGAAAATTCGTTTTTTAAATGAAAATTACACTCTTTTTTTGAGATTTAAAAAATTTTTTAAAAATACAATTATTTGTTTAAAAAATCATGTATTTTGATAGAAAATTCCAATTTGTATTGAAAATTGATTTATTTTGTTAAAGATTTAAGAATTTTTATCGAAATTCATTAATTGTTTGAAAATTCTTTGGTTTAGTTGAAAATTCATACATCTGGTTTAGGTTGAACTATCTTGTCGAAAAATAGTTTTTCTTAGATTATAAATTAATTTTTTAATTAGAAGTATAACTATTCAAAGTCATCATTTCATTTGAAAATTCACCGCGTTGCTTGACAATTGAACTATTAACTGTTGGATTCATTTTATTTGAAAATTCAACTTTTGGCTTGAAAATTGAACTATTTTGCTAAAAATTATTATATTTCCTTGAATTGAAAAAGATTTTTTAACTGAAAATTCAGTTATTTTATTTTTGGTAGAAAGTAGATATTCTATTTAGTTTAAAATTCAACTTGGCTGTTGAAAATTCATCTTTTCACTTTACAATGTAATTACAATGTTAAAAATAGGTGTTTTTTAATTTAAAATTTATTTTTTAACTAATATTTAACTTCTTTGGTCAAAATTTTATAATTTTTAATAAAAATTCAACTCTTCGGTTAACAATTTTGTTCGAAAGTCCTTTTTTAGTCGAAGATTTTTTTTTTTAATTTGAAAATGAATTTGTTTTGTTGAAAATTGAACTATTTTCATAAAGTTTTTTAAAATTGAAAATTGTTTATTAAAACTGTGTATCTGTGTATAATTCATCTTTTAGTTTTGCAATCTACCTACTCTCTTTGAAAATTGTTCTTTTCTGTTTGAAAATGTATAAATAAATAAACTATTCCATTTTTAGTAGTAAAAATATATTTTTTACTTTAAACTTAAACTACATTCTCAAAAATTCTTCTGTTTGTTAAAAATTTAACTTAAAATTTAAAATGCAACTATTTTGTTAAAAAATTGTTCTCTTTCTGTTGAAAATTCATCTTTTTGTTTGAAAACATAACTGCTTTGATAATTAAACTCTTTCTTCCAAATTTAAAATATTTTGTCAAAAATATAATTATTTGTTTAAAAAATCATTTGTTCTCGTAGAAAATTTAAATTTTCATGGAGAATGGATTTATTTGGTTAAAAATTTCAGAATTTTGTTCGAAAATTCACCTTGTTTCTTGAAAATGTTAATATTTGTCTAAAAATGATTTATTTTATATTTTAAATTCAACTGTTTGGTTGACAGTTAACTTTTCTTTTTAAAAATTTATTTATTATTTTAAAGATTCCTCTCTCTTGGGTGGACATTACACTTGTTTGTTCCAAAGTTGAACTAATTTGTTAAAAATAAAACTATTTGTTTCAAGAAACATGTATTTTGTTGAAAATTAATTAAAAATTTTGTTCAAAAGTAATGTTTTGGTTAAAGATTCTTTTTTTTAAGTTGAAAATGAAATAATTTGGTTTCAAAATGTAACCATTTTCATTAAAAAGAAAAATTTCGAATAGAAAATGATTTTTTAACCTGAAAGTTCAACTATCTTGTTAACAATTTGTCTCTTTTTGTTAAAAATTCATCTTTTTGTTTGAAAATTTATTTACTTTATTAAAAATAGTTGTTTCTTCCTCGAAAATTTATTGTTGAACTATTCCAGTCAAAGCTTCATTTTAATTAAAAATTCAACTCTTGGGTTAACAATTTAACAATTTCCTTGAAAATTTGTCTTTTTGGGTAAAAAATTCAACTATTTGTTTGAAAGTTCATTTATCTGCCTAAATTTTAACATCTTTTTGAAAAATAGTTTTTCTTAGATTATAAATTAATTTTCTGATTGGAAGTATAACTATTTCAGTTAAAGATTCATCATTCAATTTGAAAATTCACCTCGTTGCTTGAAAATTTTACTATTTTGCTAAAAATGATTTTTTTTTATATTTTAAATCCAACTATTTGGTTAAGAGTTAATTTTTCTTGTTAAAAATTTATTTTTTTAAAAATGCCTCTTTTTTGGATGGTATGTTCCAAAGTTTAACTAATGTTTTTGGTAGGAAATTCAAATATTTGATTCAAAATTAATATTTTTTTTTAAATTAAAAATCGTATTTTGTTGCTTATGAGTCAACTGAAATCATTTTGGATAAAAAAATTTTTTGATTAATATTTTTTTATTATCATATTAATAATAAAAATAATACAAAAATTAATTAAAATTAAACAATTAAATAATAAATTAAAAAAAAAATAATATATTGTATAATGTTATTTTTTTTTAATTAATATTTTTTAAATTGAAAATCGTATTTTGTTGTTTATGAGTCAACTGAAATCATTTTGGATGAAAAATATTTTTTCTGAAAATTTGTGTTTTTGATTGAAAAGTTTATCTTTTTAGTAAAAATATTGTTTCTTGCATTTTTGTGTGTTAAGAAGTGATTTGAAATATTTTTGGATGAATATTGAACTGTTTTTCTAGTGGAAAATTTTTCTTATTGATTTAAAAATTCAACTGTTTTAGTAGACTTTTCATTTTTCTTTGATAAAAATGCAACTGTTTGGTTGAAAATTTTATTGTTTAATTAAAAAGTCATACTTTCTGGTTTAAAAATTGACTGTTTAGCAAAAAATTAACTTGTTGTTTATAATTTTTATATTTTTGTTAAATATTAAACAATTTTGCTAAAAATGGTTCCATTTCTTTTAATGAAAACTGATTTGTCAACTGAAAATTCCACTTTTCCATTTTTGGTATAAAGTAGATATTATTTAGTTTAAAATTCATCTTTGCTGTTGAAAATTTTATCTTTTAATTAATAAGTCATACTTTTTGGTTTAGAAATCGACTGTTTATCAAAAAATTAACTTATTGTTTACAATTTTTATATTTATGTTAAATATTAAACAATTTTACCAAAAATAGTTCCATTTCTTTTAATGAAAACTGATTTGTCAACTGAAAATTCCACTATTCCATTTTCGGTATAAAATAGAAAATTGTTTAGTTTAAAATTCAAATTTGTCTTTGAAAATTCACCGACTAGTTTTTTATTTAAAAGATTCTTCGTGTTTGAATCATTGACCCATTTCTCAGTGATTGAATAAAGCAAACACGCTTTCTCGATTAATCAGATCTAGCCCGATAAATGACGTAAATGACTGAAATGAATCGAGCTCGTCTCGGACGCAGGGTCTGCGGCTGCGGTGGTGGACTTGTGGACTTGTGGTGTTATGTGGCTAGTAATAGTTCCGGGTGGGAAGAGTTCGATGTAGCGGACATGATGCGAGAGTACTGGACCTGGCGTGGGCAGATATCGAATTTCATACAAATCGCAGGTAACCCCAGCCCAGCTAGTGCTTTCTGGACTACAAAATACAAATGCATCAATAACGACATGACTGGCCAAGTGGGCAACCTCCGCAATCCGCCACCCCCACTACCTCCACCAACTCCGCCGCCTCAACCACCCCCCACCACCCGCCGCATTGCTATATCGGAACCCAGCGACTCCCGCTCTTCAATAAATAAAAAAAATAAAAAAAATAGTTCTCCTTTGCCTGAAATACGAACAAGGAGGTTCAGGCGACCTTTACGAGTAAAATATCCGAATCCGCAGGTACCAAGACAGCAATAAATGTCCGCTCCTCTTATTGTGTGATATTTCACTCGATTTTCAACGTTGCTTAATTCCAGGAATTTGCGTGGATGCGACATCTTTTCCTGCTAACAAGGAGTTCATTTACACTTCTTGGATCCTAAAAAATGTCCGACCAGAAACTGTAGCTTTAGGGTCTCTGATACGAATTAAAGATTTGTTTGAGTCTTAAATTTATTTTTATTTATTTATTGAAAGAGAATCAAAAATTCAATTTTTTGAAATAAGATTCTATGTTTTTTTAATTTTTAAAAAGTTTTTTTTTGAAATGTGTTTGTTGGCCGGAAGGGAGGGGGTTAAGACATTTTATTACGATTTGTTTCGCAAAGGGGGGAGGGAGTCCTTCACTCTTGTACGTAATTTTTGCAAATTGACAATGACTTTCACCTGAAGATTATCTTTTTAGTTATAAATTTTATCATCTGTTCAAAAATTTAAAAATTTTCTTCAATATATCCTTTTTGTTTACAAATTCAACTGTTTCGAAAAATTTCGTCTTTTTGGATTAAAAATTTAACTCTTAGCGTAGAAAATTAATACTGACATCTTTTTTGCATGAAATTTTTTTTTTCTGAAAATTTGTCTTTTTGATTTAAAATTTCACCTGTTTTAGTAGAATTTTCATTTTTTTTGGATAAAAATGCAACCGTTTGGTTGCAAATTATACTGCTTTCTTAAAAAGTGAAAGATTTAGTATAAAATGAACTTTTTGTATAAATTTAACATTTTGGTGTTAAAATGAAAACTGAAATTTTTTGTAAATGAATATTTTTTTTCGAAAATTGCTTTTTTAAATTTAAAATTTATCGATTTTAAGAGAAATTTTACATTTCTTGGATAAAAATGCAACTATTTGAGAGAATCCAACTATTTTGTTAAAAAGTAATGCTTTTTGTTTAAAATAATTCATTTTTTAATTTAAAATTTAATTTTTGTCGTTAAAATGTATATTTTGTTAAATAATGCATATTTTTATCTTGAAAAGTTACCTTAAATCTTAATTGGATAACAATTCGTATTTTAAATAAAAATTTATCTATTTTAATAAAAATGTTATCTTTTTGGATAAAAATACAACTTTTTGATAGAGAATTTAAAAATTTAGTCAAAGTCATTCTTTTAAGTCAAAAATTCATATTTTTGGATCGAAAATTAAATTTTTTTTCAAAACTTATTTCTTGTTTCAAAATTCATACTTTGACTACTGTTTTTTAAGAATCGATTGAATCACTTTGTTAAGAAATGATTTCTAAGTTTTAGATATATATATTTTCAGTTGAAAATTTAACTCTTTCGTTGAAGTTTTAAGAATTTTGTTGAAAATTAATCTTTCAAATTGAAAATTAAACTAATTATTAAAAAAAAAAATGACATAAGATTTAGTTACAATTTTAAAATTCATATGTTGTTGCTGGCGAGTCAACTGAAATCTTTTTTTGCTGGAAAAAATTTTTCTCTTTTAAATTCTTTATCTTTTTTAAATTTAAAAATGATAGAGAATCCAAATATTTTGTCCAATTAATTTTGAATGTATATATTATTGAAATGCATCTTTTTTATTGAATAAAAAACTATTTTGTTCAGAATTCATGTTTTTTGTTTGAAAGAATTCGTTTTTAAAATTTTTAAATTCAATTTTTTTGAAAAAAAATTCCGCAAAATGTATATTTTGTTAAATAATGCATATTTTTATCTTGAAAAGTTACCTGAAATCTTTTTTAGATGGAAATTTAAGTATATCACAAATCTATTTTTTAAAAAAAATTCATTTGTTTTTATAAAAATCTCATTTTTTTTGATAAAAATGCAACTTTTTGATAGAGAATTCAAAAATTTAGTCAAAGTCATCCTTTTAGGTTGAAAATTCATCATTTTGGATCGAAAATTCAATTTTTTTTCTTAGAAACTTATTTCTTGTTTCAAAATTCATATTTTGATCATGACGATTATTAGAAAATTTATTGAAAATTTATATTTTGGATTTAAAAATTAATCTGTTTTAGTCGAAAGTTTTTATTATAAAATGCAGCTTTTTGATTAAAAAAAATTATTTTTCTCTGTTTGAGTTTTTAACTACTGTCTTTTTTAAAGAATTGGTTAAATCACTTCGTTAGGAAATGATTTCTTTATTTTAGATTATATTTTCTTTTGAAAATTTAACTCTGTCGTTGAAGTTTTAACGATTTTGTTGAAAATTATTCTTTTTCAATTGAAAATTAATAAATCTTTCGTTTAAAATTCATATTTTGTTGTTGATAAGTCAACTGAAATCTTTTTTGGATGAAAAATATTTTTTCTGAAAATTTTTCTTTTTGATTTAAAATATCATATTTTTTAGTACGGATATGGCATCTTCCTTGGTTTAAAATGCAACTGTTTCGTTGAAAGCTTAACTATTTCCTAGAAAATTGACTTTTTGTATAAAATTCGTATTTTTGTGTTTAAAGTTCTAGTAAAATCTTTTTGGAGAAATATTTTTATTTTTTTTTGAAAATTTGCCTTTTTGATTAAAAAGTTGACCTATTTTAGTAGAATTTTCATTTTTTCTTGGATAAAAATGCAACTGTTCGGTTTAAAAATTCAATTCTTTATCGAAAGTTTGTCTTGTGTATTTTAAAGTTTACCGGCATCAGCGAAACTCACACAACTTTGTTGAAAATTTAAATATTTAGTAGAGAATTTACTTTTTGTAAAAATTTAATATTTTGTTGTTAAAATGAAAACTGAAATTTTTTCTAAATGAAAATTTTTTTTGAAAATTAATTTTTATATTTAAAGCTCAACCGTTTCAAGAGAAAATTTCATATTTCTTGAATAAAAATACAACTATTTAATAGAGAATCCAACTATTTTGTTAAAAATTCATGCTTTTTGTGTAAAATAATTAGTTTTAAAAAATTTTAAATTCAATTTTTGTCGGTAAAATGTATATTTTGTGAAAAAATGCATATTTTTATCTTGAAAAGTTACCTGAAAACTTTTTTGGATGAAAATTTAACTATATTAAAATTCTTTTTTTAAATAAATAAAAATTCATCAAAGGCATCCTTTTACGTTAAAAATTTATCTTTTTGAATCGAAAATTTAACTTTTTTCCGAAACTTATTTCTTGTTTTAAAATTCATATTTTTATCATGAAAATTATTTGAATTGTAATAAAAATTTATATTTTCATGAAAATGGAAATTTTATAAAAATGCAACTTTTTGGTAAAAAAAAAAATATTCTTCATTGCTTGAGTTTTTAACTACTGTTTTTTTTTGTTGAAGAATTGGCTGAATCACTTTGTTACGAAATGATTTCTTTGTTTAAGATTTATATTTTTAGTTGAAAATATAACTCTATAATTGAAATTTTAACAATTTTGTTGAAAATTAATCTTTTTCATTTTAAAATTAAACTACATGGTTAAAAGTGAAACTACATGAGATTTAGTTAAAAATTCAATTCTTTTCGCAGAAAATTAATCTTTTGTTTAAAATTCATATTTTGTTGCTGACGAGTCAATTGAAATCTTTTTTGGATGAAAAATATTTCTTCTGAAAATTTGTCGTTTTGATTTAAGAGTTTATCTTTTTTAGTAGAAATATTGCGTCTTGCATTTTTTTTTTGAGCAGTGATTTGAAATATTTGTGGATGAAAATTGAACTATTTTTTTGTTGTTGAAAATTTGTATTTTTGTTTTAAAAATTCAACTATTTTAATAGACTTTTTTTCTTTAAAATTATTTATTAAAAAATTTATCTATTTTGTTTGAAAATCGTCTTTTTAGTAGAAAATAAATTCTCTTCGTGCAAAACTTATAATTTTTATTACGAAATTCCATTATTAATTTCAATATAAATACTTGGTTAAAACTTTATCTTTTTTGATCGAAAATTCAACTTAAAAACTATTAAATTAACTTTTTTTAAAAGTTTTTTTGGTAAAAAAAATGTTTTGAAAAAACTTAACTGTTTTGTTAAAAATTAATCTATTTTGGTTGAGGATTCAACTATTTTGCCAAAAACTGTATTTTAACCATTTTCTTGTAAATTCCAATATTTGTTTGGGAATTCCACTATTTGCTTCAAAATTCATCTACTGGGTTGAAAAATTTGATTTTTTGAAAGAAAATTAATCTCAATTTTCAAAATTATATATTGTTTGTTAAAAATTCCTTTTTTCAGTGAAAGATTTACATTTTTAGTTGAGAAATTATCTGCTCAGTCGAAATATTTTTTATCTGAAAATTTAACTGTTCCATTTTTGTTTTGAAATTTAGCCTTCTTAGTTGAAAATGCAACTATTTGGTCAAAAGTTAATTTTTTGAAGCAATGCTTAATTAATTGCTGAAAAATTCGTCTTTTTCAAATTTATTTTTTATTTTAGTTTAAAATTAAAATACTTCTGCTGATGAAATATCAACTATTACATTTTTCGTATAATCGCTTTGCCAATGAATCTTTTTTTATGAAAATTTATTACTTTGATTGTTTGGATTAAAACTAATTTGTTTTAATTAAGGACTATTATAATTATTATTATTTTATTATTTTCATTATTTAATTATTGTATATTTTTATTATCATTTTAGTATTATTATTATTATTATAATTAAAGACTATTTTGTTAAAGATTCTTATTTTTGTTTGATAAAACCGTTTTTGATTTTAAATAAAAATATTTTTTGTTGATGTATCAACTTTTAGATTTTCCATTGAAAAATAATTTTTTTTATCAAAAAATAATTTTTTTCATTGAAGATTCTATTTAAAAAAAAATTAATTTGTTTCATTCAAAATGGAAATGTTTGGATTAAAATTAATCTGCTTTGGTTGATGATACAACAATTTTGTTGGGAATTACAATTTTTTGTTAATTTCAGCTTTTTTTTATTTTAAATTAAAATTTCCTTTGATTGACATATCAAATATTAGATTTTTCGTTGGAAATTATTTTATTATTTTATTATTTTATATTGAAGTACTCAAAACATTTTTTTTTGAAGATTCATCACTTTTGTAGAACATTGAACTATTTTGTCGAAAAGTCATGATTTGGTTGTAAATTCCATTATTTGTTTAAAAATGTATTTTGTTGAAGAATCATATTTTTTAGTTAAAAATTCAAATATTTTGCTGAAATTTACCTTTTTGTTTAGAAATTGAACTGTTTAGTTGAAAAATGAACTGTTTGGATTAAAATTAATTTGTTTCAGTTGAGAATTTAACTATTTTGTTAAAATTGATTGTTTTTAGTTTTATTAAACGATTTGTGATTTTAAATTTAAATTTTGTTTGGATGAAATATCAGCTATTAGATTTTTCTTTGAAAATTTATCTTTTTTGTCTGGAATTTCAACTAAAAGATTTAACACTGAACAAAATATCAACTATTTAATTTTTCGTTAACAATATATCTTTTCTGTCTGAAATTCTACTATCTTGAATCTCTTCCTTTTGAAATTGAACTAATTTGTTGAAGATTCCTTTTTTTATTTAATTCAACTTCTGGTTTAAAAAATAAGCTATTTTTTTAAAAGTTAGTTTCTTTGTTGAAATTGATCTGTTTTGGTTGGTTAAATTATTTTGTTGCAAATACATATTTTTTTGTTGAATTTAACTATTGGGTTAAAAGTTAAAGTACATACTTTATTGCAACTCAAAAAAAAAATTAATTTTTAAAAAATTTTTCAATTAGAAATATTATTCTCGTCAGAAAGTGGCATCGTCAAACGTACTAACATCATGTTCCCATCAGGAGTTCAGTTACTGCCGTTACTTCAAATACGAGAAAAAAAGTGAAATTACAGCAGGCCGGAACAGCGCCTCATTTTCGAAAGTTCATGAGTTCCATATGCCTATCAGGAAAGTGGAAACTTATTTGCTTCAACGCAATGTCGAAAATGAAAAATTATGCAATTTTAGATTCTCACTCTGCGAAAAAGTATCCTATTAATATCCTAAAAAGGTAAACTAGAACCCCGATTTAGTAACAGTGACGGTATTTACCTGCAAATAGTCTTGTTACTAAATCGAGGAAAGCAGAACGTAAACAGAAAGGGCCGCCTGAACCGTTTCTAATTGGAATACATAATATTGCGCAATATACTCAACTGAGTACTCGCGCATTGCGGCCCTTCCGAGGCGAGAGTCACAGCCGTTTCTCGATATGCAGCTTGGCCACCTGAGCTGGAAAAATAGAAAAGTATGGATTTTTTTTTATTCTTAGAGGTCAAAAAAGTCTTCCCAAAATTTTGTGGATTTTAATCAATAGTTTTCTAAAATATATTTCCTACTTAATTCAACCATGTCTTCGCAAGAGTTTTTAAAACTTGTTTGAATCTAAGCATGAGAGAATTTCTTGCTAATAATAAAATAATGCAATAAAAACCGGCAATCGGTAGACCAGAGGTTCGAATCCCAGCGGGGCGAAGGAGAGGGATCTTTTTTTACAGATAAAATTTAATTTAAAAAATAAATAATTCCTATGATAGAATAAATTTCACAATAGGGTAAATAATATTTCTGTAAATCTTTGAAAGAGCTTATTGTGCCAGAAGTTCGAAATTTGACGTCAGATCAAGATTTCAAGTCAAGCGTTAATAAAGAGGATGCTGGGTAAGTAATCTAAGAAAAATTTCTTTTCATTTTTTTTTTATTCTATAAAACTTGAGTGATCCTAGAACAGTCCTCGCATCCGTTTCTATTGTCTTCCTGTTTTCTTCTGCCATGTTATGCGGATCTTTGAACAGCAAGCCACTGGAAAATTTTTGGGCTACCGTCTGTTCAATTAGGCGAAAGATTCCTTAGCGCAGAAAAGTTAGGGTCAACGCCCTAGACTCTGACGTATGAAAATTCAAAATTTAAATGATTCTTGGTTTATTCTTCGCGTTGAGAATTTAACTATTTTGTTAATAATTGTTTTTTGTTTTTGTTTAAATCAATTAGTTTAAAATTCCTCTTTTGGCAGAAAGTTGATATTTTATAGCAGAAAAGTCATCCTTCTTGATTGAAAATGAACTTTTTTTTTGGAAATTCAAGTTTTTTGTTTGAAAATTCAGCTTCCTTTAATAATTCGTCTTTTTGACT
>JAAAKG020144023.1:0-11228 GCA_010014905.2 Druon quercuslanigerum
ACTAAAAAAGATCCATTTTCAAGCTAAAGAAAAACTAATTCAATAAAATAGTTAAGGTTTCAACTAAAAAAGTTGAAAATTTTACAAAAAAAAGCAACAAAATGTTTTAATTTTTAACTAAAAAATAAACTTTCAATCAAAAATGGAATACTTAAATTTGTTAATAAGGGATTTAATTTTTAGCAAAATACTTAGTTCAATTGTCAAACAAAAAAATAAATTTTTATTAAAACAAATCAATTCTCAATAAAAAAAATTAAGAAATTTAATCAAAATAGTTTAATTTTTAAACATGGAAATAAATTTACAAACAAAAAGAATAATACTCTACTAAAAACGACATATTTTCTAAAAAATACATGAGTTTTAAATCACCTAATGAAATTTTCAAAAAAAAAAAAGAATAATTAAGTTTCTACCAAAAAAAAGAATTTCCAACAAAACAAAGAAAGATTCAACAGAATATTAAAATTTTCAACTAAGAAAAGAATTTTTAATAAAACAAAATTTTTTTTCTAAATTTTTTCAATTAAAAAATTAAGTATTAACAAAAATCTTATACTTAACAAAATATTTCAATTTTAAATAAAAAATATAAGTTCAACTAAAAAATATAAGTAAAAAAAAGAATAATGAAAAATTCAGTTATAAAAATAATTTTTACCAAATAGCAAAATTGATAAATTTTCATTGATAGAGCTAAATTTTCAACTCAAAAATTATTCTTTAATAAAAAATGGAACAGTTTCATTTTCAGTTGAACAAATTTTTTAATAGAACAAAATAAGTTTTGACAAGATAGTTTAATTTTTAACCTAAAACAACAGGATTTTCAAACAAGAACATTAGTTTTCTGCTAAAAGCAAAAATTTTTAACTAAAACATAAAATACATTATGGACAAATTTTTTTTAACAAAATAGTGAAATTTTTAATTAAAGAAATTTAGTTAAATCTTTAATTAATTATAAAAGAAGGAATATTGTCCAAAGAAGTAGATTTTTTACCTAAAAAAGATCTATTTTCAAGCTGAATAAAAACTAATTCAATAAAATATTTAAGGTTTCAACTAAAAAATTTGGAAATTGTACACAAAAACAAAAACAAAATTTTTTAATTTTTGTACTAAAAAATAAACTTTCAATCAAAAATGGAATACCCAAATTTTTTGATAAGGGATTTAATTTTCACCAAAACACTTAGTTCAATTTTCAAACAAAGAAATAAATTTTCATTAAAACAAATTAATTCTCAATGAAAAAAAATAAAAAACAAAAAGAATAATACTCTGCTAAAAAAGACAAATTTTCTACAAAATACATGAATTTACAATCGCCTAATTAAATTTCCAAAAAAAAAAGAATTTTTAAGTTTCAACTAAAAAAATTATTTCCAACAAAAAAAAAGAAGATTCAACAGAATATTAAAATTTTCTACTATAAAAAGGCATTTTTAAACAAAAACATGAATTTTAAAATAAATACTGTTCTACACAAAAGACGAATTTGTCAATTTGCTGATAAAAAAATTAAATTTCAATAAAAAACGTATATTTAACAAAATAATTCAATTTCCAATAAAAAATATGACTTTAATTTAATTTTCATTCATCAAGCTAAATTTTCAACTAAAAAATTATTCTTTAATAAAAAATGGGACAATTTAATTTTCAGCTAAAAATAATTTTTAATAGAACAAAATGAGTTTTAAACAATAAGATTAGTTTTATGCTAAAAAAAATTGTTCAACTAAAAAATAAAATTCATTATTAAACAAAATTTTTTAAAACAAAATAGTGAAATTTTTAACTAAAGAAATTATTTTTCAACAAAACAGATGGATTTTAAAAGAAAAATAATAATTTTGTACCAAAAATTTAAAAGATGAATTTTTAATCACATAGTTTAATTTTCAAATATAAAAATCATTTAATAAATAAATTTTTGCCAAACCGGATTAACTTCTGTACAAAAGATACGAATTTTGAAGAAACTACATGATTTTTCAACCAAATAATTGACATTTCAACTAAAAACCACCAATTTTTTATCAAAAATATAAAAGTTAAATATTCAGTTCATTAATTCTAAAAAAAATCAAAAAAATTAAATTTACAGCCAACGAAGTTAAATTTTTGGAAACAAATTAATTTTTTACAAAATGGTTCATCTTTCAATAAAATGGTATAATTTTATTTATAAATTAATTAAATTAAAATTTAAAAATTAAATCAATCGCTGAACATTCGGTAATTTTACTTACCTCACATTTTCGCATATTACTTTTAAAGTTAAAGTTCAAATGATCGACAACTAAAATTTAGTGATTGTGAATTCTCTTTTGTGAAAGCTCCTTCGGCTTTAACAAATATACATTCTTATCACGTGTTTTGTGAGAAAAAAGAGGTTGAAAGGTAGTTTTAAGATCTAATTTAAAAACAATTTTTTTATTAAATATTTTATTGTACCTTGTGTACTTTTTCGAAAAATTTAATTTGTTTTTTTGTAATGTAATTTTTCACTATTAAAATAAAAACTATGCGCTTCATTTTTAACAAAAAAATATTTAATCAATCTAATGATTTTCCAATCAACGAAATAAATTTTTACCAAACCGGATTAACTTCAATACAAAATATACGAATTTTGAAGAAAATACATGATTTTTGAACCAAACGATTGACATTTCAACTATAAAACACCAATTTTCAACCAAAAATATAAAAGTTAAATTTTCAGTTCATTAATTCTAAAAAAAATCAACATAGTTAAATTTAGAGCCAATGAAGTGAATCTTTTGGAAACGAGTTAATTTTTTACAAAATGGTTCATCTTTCAATAAAATGGTTGAATTTTATTTATAAATTAATTAAATTAAAATTTAACAATTAAATCTATCGCTCCACAATCGTTAATTGTACTTCCCCCACATTTTCACATGTTACTTTTTAAGCTATAGTTCAAATGATCGACAACTAAAATTTAGTGATTGTGAATTCTCTTTTGTGAAAGCTCCTTCGGTTTTAACAAATATACATTTTTATCAGGTGTTTTGTGAGAAAAAAGAGGTTGAAAGGCAGTCTTAAGATCTAATTTAAAAACAATTTTTTTATCAAACATTTTATTGTACCTTGTGTATTTTTTCGAAAAATTTAATTTGTTTTTTATTTGTAATGTAATTTTTCACTATTAAAACAAAAACTAGGCATCCTATCATAAAATGGTTAATAACAAATTTGTAACTTTTTTTGGGTGAACAACTTTTGTGATCATTCCTGTTCGTAGCTTGTTTTGTTTTTTTCAAAAATTTAATTTATAATGTTGTTGTATGCAAATAAAACAAAAACTAAGCATCCTATCAAAAAATAAATAGTAAAAAATTCACAAGTCATTTTGGTGTTCATCATTTTTTTTTTATTCATCTTTTTTCTTATCTTGTATAGTTTGACCTCAAAATGGAATTTTTGATTTTTGATTATTTTTTGTGAGATCAAAATTTTCGATTTTTCATGATAATTCAAAAATTTGTTATAATAATCTTATGTAGGTTTCAAAAATAAAATATTTACTTAATTTTTATTTTAAAAAATTGATTATTAATAATAAAAAAACAAATTTTGAACTAAAGAGAAGAATATTCAACTAATAAAATACATTTTTAACAAATTGTTTCAATTTCAACCGAGTTACTGAATTTTAAACCAAAAAAGATTTTAAAGAGAAAAAAAAACAGTACAAGTGATAAAGACTTGTTCTGAAATAAAAAAGAAATAATAATAAAATAACAGTGTTCTTAATTCAGTTCCCCAACTGTCCTGCGCATGCGGCGCATCAACAGTCTCATTGGCAGTTTACCCCGCGCTTTTTTAAAGTTATTAAAAGTTTGAATCAATTTTTATAATAAATCGTCATTGTAGAATTAACAAAATTAATTTTCAAATCACAAAATAGTCTTTTACAGTGAAAGATAAATTAATGATTTGATTTTACTCTTTAAAAATAGATTATTGAATTTAAATTTAAAAAAAGGAAATCTTTTTTCACCAATGTAAATTCTAAATAATTCATAATATTTTTAATTGCTTTGTAATAACTATATATTTAAAAAAAAATTGATTTGCATATTTAATCATTTTAAATAAGCGCTCGATCAACATCCAATCAGGTTGCCGGTGCGACGCATGCGCAGTGCGATTCGGGAGTCAAAGTGGGAGCACCGATTTCTTGTCAGATACTGAACCCAAATTAAGAAGCAGCATTTTTGAACCCAAATAACTTTTTTGAAATCGTAAATAAAATAAAATTACATAAAATTACACAGAAAAAATTTTTCCGCATTTTTCCTTTGATTTTATGTTTAAAAATATTGTTTAAGTGCTGTCCATTCTCTCCCGCTCTACACTGAATAATGCAAACACTCAGCGAGTCATCATAGTTTCTCTGGAATAAAAAAAAAAGAAAAAATGGAACGCCCACGATGCGATGGGCCTCGTTGACTTTGCTGTTTTTTTTTCCTCACTACATTTTTTCCTCGTCGTGTTTGATTTACTGAACGCCGTACGCCGTTATTACGTGCCTCCAAGCAGAATTACTCACGAGACTCGTTTTGTAAATTTGCGGTTGATTGAAAAGCTCGCGTAAAAAAAAGGCCTGATTATTTTTTTTCCTGTGTATGGTGTTCTGACTTCCCTGATGGCAAATGAGAAAAAGATTACTTCATTGTTTTTTATAACGTTAATTGACAAAACACGACATGTGTAATTGAAATGATCGCTGATTTTTTTGTTATTAAATTCTAAATGAAAATTACACTTTTCTATTTAAATTCAAATGAATATAGGAAGTTAGAGCGCGCCTAGGGCGCGCGACTGTTGGTTACAAATTTTTCTTGAAAAAAAAAATATTTCTGTTCTCGCTCCACTGGGAATCGAACCACAGAACTTCTGATTAACGATCAGGTGATTTTCCATTAAGCTATTAAAGAGATTTAATAGCTGATCTCTCTAATAGTCTAATGGAAAAGCACCTGACCGGAAATCAGAAGTTTTGTGTTTCGATTCCCAGCGGAGCGAGTGGAGAAAAAAAATTTTTTCAAACAAAATTTTAATTTGAAATTAAAAAAAAATTATTTTGTATCTAGGCTGATTAAGACTTAAAGCATTTTCTATGATTAAAAAGTCCTAATTTTATTATTTTATTATTGTGAATTCATTTTTGTTAAAGCTCCTTTGGCTTTAACGAACCCACATATTTTTTAAGTTTGTGAGTGGTAGCACTCTGGTAACTTTTTTTTCCGGAAAAGTTATAAGGAGAAATTGTTTTTCTCTTTAGTACTAAATTAAAAAAAAACATTCACGAACAGACAGACCGACCGACAGACAGATTCGTAAAAACCTGTTTTTCTGATTTAGAGGGTCTCAAAACGTGAAAATTTGAAAAAACCTGGAGGGGGGGGGAGGTCAATTTTTACACAAATCTAATATCTTCTCTAATGTGAATGTAAAAATAAAAATTATAGTTTTATAAACGAGAGAATTAACTAAACTTCTCGCGAAAATAGGATAATAAATTTTCTGGAATAAAATTATTAAACATTTAATTAAAGAAATAAATTATAAATAAAATTATCAATTTGCAACGAAAAAAATTAATTTGTAAGAAAATCGTTCTACTTGCAACCAAGTAGTTGAATTTTGAACAAAAAAGATGAATTCTGAATGAAAAATGCAAATAAAATTATAAATTGTGGAATTTTTAACAAAAA
Source organism: Druon quercuslanigerum (assembly GCA_010014905.2). Lineage (NCBI taxonomy): Eukaryota > Metazoa > Arthropoda > Insecta > Hymenoptera > Cynipidae > Druon > Druon quercuslanigerum. Next base: position 5,763 of record JAAAKG020144023.1, read on the forward strand.
ATCATTTATTTTTAACCAAACAGTTCAAATTTTTAGGAAAAAAGACGAAATTTCATTAAACAGTGACCCTTGAACCAATCTGTTGAATTTTCAAAGAAAAAGTTGAATTTAAAACCAAGAAAATTAAATTTTGAAGAGAAAAGACGAAATTTTAAGACAGTAGTTTAATTTTGTTAAACAAGGAACTGAATGCTTTTAAGTATTTTTAACTGAAAAAATTTAAGTCTTAACAAAAAATGTAATAGTTAATATTTAAACAAAAAAATATATTAATTTTATATGAAAAACAGTTCAAAAAAAAATTTAACAAAATAGTAAAATTAAAAAAAAAACGAATTTTCAACAAAAAAGAATTTATTTTTAACAAAAGAGTTAAACATTCTAGCAAAGGAAATAAATTTTTAACAAAAAAAATCGAGTTTTTAATTCAAGGAAATGACAACTAAAATGATAAATTTTTAACCAAAAAATTATTTTTTTACAAAGTCATTTGGACTTTCAACCATATTTTTTCAACAATTCTCAACTACAAAAAGTGAAATTTCAACAAAAAATGAATTAGCTGACATTTCAACAAAAAAATATATTAATCTCAAATTAAAAACATTAAGTAAAAAAATCAACAAAATAGTTAAACTTTTAACAACAACAAAATTTCAACAAAAAAATATTTATTTTTAACCAAATAGTTCAACTTTCTGACAAAAGAAATGCAATTTCAACATAACAATTAAATCAACTAAATAGATAAATTTTTAACCAAAAACATTAATTTTAGCAAAGCTGTTTCATTAAAAAAATTCTATTTAACCAAGTAGTCGAACTTTCTAGCGAAAGAGACGAATTTTTATTAAAAAGTTGAATTTTTCAATATTCAACTAACTTTTTAAAAATAATTTTTAAGGAAAACAATGAAATCTGAAAAAAATTCAATAGTTGATATTTAACGAAACAAGTTTTTAATTTAAACCAAAAGTAGTTTAATTCAACGAAAAAAATAAATAATTTAGTGAAATTTTCAAATAAAAAAATGAATTTTCAAAAAATTAGTTGAAATTTTAACCAAGCAGTTAAATGTTTAATTTAAAAGTTTAAATTTAAATCAAGAACATTAAAGTTTTAAGAGAAAAGACAAACGTTCAACAAAATAGTTAAATTTTTTTTCAAGAAAATAACTTAACAACTAAAATGATACATTTTCAACAAAAAACCGTTTTTTTAACCAAATAATGAAACCATTTAACAAAAGAGACAAATTTTTAACAAAAATTGAATTTTTAATTGAATGAAATGACAACTAAAATGATCAATCACCAACGAAAAAAATTAGTTTTGATCAAAGTCATTCAATCTTCAACTTGATTAAATTTAAAAAAAAAATTTTCATTCAAATTGAATTGAATTTTTCATCAAAAACGATAAATTCTCAAAGAAAAATATAATAAATGATATTACAAATATGAAAGATTTTTTTTACCGGAAATAGTTTAAATAAAAAAAAAAAAAAAAATATTAGAATTTTCAACAAAAAATAATATATTTTTATTAAATATTTTAACATTCTAGATCCTTCTAGAATTTTTAACAAAACAGTTGAATTTAAAATCAGGAGATATGAATTCTTAAAAACAGGTTTTTCACAAATTAGTTAAATTTTAAACCAAGTACTTAAATTTTCATCCAAAAAAGATGAATTAAAAAAAATGGTTGACTTCTCGACAAGAAAGAAATTTTTTAAACCATACACTTGCATTTTAACCGAAAAGACAAATTTCGTAAAAAGTAGTGAAATTTCAACCCAAAAATAGGAATTAGAATTTTTTTTTTTTAATTTTAAACTAAAGAAATGAATCTTCAAACAAACAAATTAATTTTAAATAAGTAGTTGAATCTTCATTCAAAAAAGATGAATACTTAATGAAAAAATATTTTTTTTCTTTCGAATCGTAATTAGTTGAATCTTCAACAAAAAAATTTTCAACCAAAATTTAAAGTTTTAGCCAAAAAGAAGAGTTTGTTAAAAAATAGTTAATTCTTCAAACCGATTTTTTTAAACAAACGTGAATTTTTAAATAAAGAGATGATGAAGTTTGACCCAAGAAGATTAATTTAGAACAAATAATAATTTCCTACCAAAATGTTGAATTTTCAACACGAAAGTAGGAATTTGCAACAAAGAAATCTCCTAGTATATTGTAAACAAAAAATTACATTTTTTTATGTGGTTCTATTAATTTCATTCGCATTTTAGCCAGGAAAAGTGAAAATAGGGCATAAACTGTGAAATTTGACGCATGACGCAACCGTACGCAACTAATGCGCTAAACGTGAGGCCCTCGTGCTGTTTGCCACTCTTGACTGAGTAACGTCCCTTTTTGTACCAAAAAATAGTCTCCAGACAGACATGTTCGTAAAAATAATTTTTTTCTGTCTCAGAGTATCTCAAAACGTCGAGAATTAATGAAAACTGGATAGTTCCAAATTCACAGAAATATAATACCTTCGAGATTGAAAAAACTATAGGCTATTAATTTTTTTGCAGCTTGTTTCTTTACAAACTGATTTTGAAAGAGCGAACGTGCCCAGGCTAATTTTGCGCACCGAGCCCAGGCTCGGCTCTTTTGCTGCGGAAAACCACTGCATGGAAGAAAGTGGTGGGAGAACCCGCGCAGGCTGGGCACATCTGACGCTCTCCCACCACATTGGTGGAAGTGGTGGGAGAGCATCGTAAGTGTCCGGCCTGCGAGCGCTCTCCCACCACTTCCCCCCATGCGGTGGTTCTCCGCAGCGAAAGTGCCGAGCCTAGGCTCGATGCGCAACGTCAGCCTCGGCTCGTACGCTCTCTGCTTATTTTGAACTTCAGAAACTGATCGGTCAAGTGTGACAAGTAGCTTTAGGGCCGCATTCTCAGCGTGTTGGTTGCATCAAGTTGCGTCATGCGGCCAAATCCAACATCAATTATTCATGAAGCCCCGTCTGTTATCCCTGCCCGAAACTGGTCCTATATTGGGAGTTGAGAGTACTTTCAATGTATCTATTATTCAAAATGAACCAGTTGTGGCGTCACAAATGATGAGAATGTATAAAGTACATACCGAATCTTTTTTTAAATAGGAACTTATTTAATTCTTTAATTACACAAAATTCATGAGTCAAAAAAAAAAAAGATTGAGTTTCAGAATCCTTCAATCATACTGAGCAAGTGATAAGTAGTGTGTCAATATCTGTCAGTATATTTTTGCTCTACCATGAGAATTTGTTATTCAAACTAATCTCACATTAAAAGACGAGGTTCTAATACATAAATCACAAGTTGTGGTTAGAGATTGGCGTAAACTAAAACTAAACTTTCAGAAATTTCGAAGGCTATTTTACTTTATATCTAATGGAAGCAATATGCATATTTGTATAATTTAACTGTACATTATTTCATGTATTAATACTTAATTCAGTGGAAACCATCACTAAAAATAACAGGATGTATATTATAGTTTAAATATGAAAATTGCTGGTTACATAAATGATTAAAGTTGGAAATTGAATGTGTTGTAATTTTAAATTATTATTCTGGAAATGTAAATTTATTATACAAAATTATAGTAAAATTGTGCGGGTAAATTACAAAAAAAATTTAACATTACAGCTAGGGTAATTCGATAAGTCGCTCAGATATCCAAAATCGTAAGCTGGTGTAATTTGAGTAATCCAGTGTAATCCACTTTTAATTAGAAGTAATTTAGGTAATCTAAGTAATTGGTAATAATTTGTAATCCAGAGTAATCCAGATAATTCGGAGTAAATTTTTATAGGTACGTCCAATAATTTGCAAATATTGTTTTAAAAAAATGTTAACATTAATTTTTACTAACGAAAATTTAACTGTTAAATTTTGTAAAAAATCTTGATATTTTTTGTTAACAATTCATGTAAGTTGTTGAAAATTCGTCTTTTTCGATAGAAAAGTAATCTTCTCGAATGAAAATTCATATTTTTAGTTGAAAATTTAATCACTTGATTAAAGCTATATCTGCTTTGTAGAAAATGTTAATATGTTGTTGAAAATTGTCTTTCTCTAGAAATTAATTTATTTATCTTTTTTAATTGAAAATTCAGGTATTTTGTTAAAAATTCGCCTTTTGTGGTAGAAAATTATTCTTACTACTTGAAAATTTTTATTTTTAGTTACTAATCAATTCTTTTTGTCAAAACTAGAACCATTTTGATAAAAATTTGTTGTTTTCTTCGTTCACCGAAAATTAATGTTTCAACTGAAAATTTAATTTCTTCATTTCTGGTTGTACATTTATCTTTTGGAAATTGATATGTTTTTAAAAATTCGTTTTTGTTTTTCAAATATTTTTATATGAAAAGTCAGCTATTCTATTTTTGATCGTTAGTTCAAATTTTTTAGTTGAAAATTCAACTATTTGTATGAAAATGAATGCATTTTATTACAAATATGTATTTTTTGGTAAGAAATTAATTTTCTCAGTTCAAAATCAAATTTTTCCGGTTGAAAGTTATAACTCTTGAATTTCTTGGTCTGAAAATTAATTTTTTTAAATCAAAATTTAACTATTCTATTTTTGATTGCAAATTTATATTTCTTAGTTGAATATTTAACTATTTAATTACAGATTTATGTAGTTTGTTAAAAAATCGTATTTTTCATAGAATATTAATCTTCGTAGTTAAAAATTAATTTTTTAAATGGAATTTAACTATTCTACTTTTGATTGTAAACTTATCTTTTACAGTTTGAAATTTAACTACCTCTTGAGCTTTTTTTCCCGAAAATTAATTTCCTTAAATAGAAATTTAATTTTTATATTTTTGATTGTTAATTTATATTGTTTAATTGAAATTAACTATTAGAAAAACAATTATTGTAGTTTGTTGAGAAATCGTCTTTTTGGTAGAAAATTAATCGTCTTCTTTGAAAATTAATTTTTTTGATTGAAAATTAAACTACTTGCTAACTAAACTACAATTTTATTTAATGTGAAAATTTAACTTTACTATTTTTGATTAAAAATTGATCTTTCTCTGTTAAAAATTCAACTCTTGGTTTGAAAATAGTTTTTTTCCTAAATTATTTTTCTTTTTTTAATAGAAATTCAGCTATCCTATTTTTGATAGAATATTAATATTTTTTAGTTGAAAACTCAACGTTTTGTATAAAAATGATTGTATTTTGTTAAAAATATATTTTTTTTGTAAATTAATCTTCAAATGAGTTTATACTAATGCCAGAAAAAATTAAAACACATTAACGTATAAATTACAAAATTGAATGCAAATACCCATTTCACAATATCAGAATCATTTCAAAAATTATGTAATTGAAATTTTAAGAAAATAAATTTTAATCCTAATTTCATTTAATATTTTAAGCCATAGAAACACGAGAGCCTGCATGAAAAAGTGCATGGACGTTAAAGAAGCTAGAGAAGTATGCCAGGACAG
>JAAAKG020144024.1:0-11227 GCA_010014905.2 Druon quercuslanigerum
GCCCAAAAATAGCCCAAAATTCAGACATAAACGGAATATCGAAATTCGATTGTGGAGGTGCTAGCAAAACGGACCTGTTGGCACGGTGGGTTAGGCTCAGGCAACATGAAATATGTATAAAATCCCCATACATATGGATGTCTGTAACGCTTTTGAGTACACACCAAAGTGGTAGCTGGAGTGCAAAACTACATGAGTGGGGAAAAGGAAATGAGAACCAATGAGAAATAAAGAATAAATTTTACTGACACGGGCAGTAAGCAGGATGCAAATCCTGACATGAAACATCTTCGAGCAACACTGTGTTAAGATGAGCGGGAGCTGGTCTCTTTCCCGTTTTTATTATAAGCTGTGATACGTCTTGATGCAGAAGGAAATAGAGCACTAGGGACAGCATCGTTGACAGAGTTCTTCATCTCAGCTGTCCTTCTATTTTTCATCTCTTGAAATATTCACCATTCATGAGAATGTTTCTATCGTCTGCTTTCAGACTAAAGTTAGGGTTAATATTTTATAAGGGGTCGTATATAAACTACGTCACCAATTCACTTTAATATTTCAGATTTTACACTCTTTCCCTATTTCTGTCTTTTGCTTTTTTTTTTAATAATTCTTATTTTTGTCTTTATTTTCAAGAAACTTTCCCTTTCTTCTTGATTATGTGCTTCAACGCAAACTGAAGAAACAGGACCCAATGAGAATATAAAAATATTTCTTATTAAAACTTACTTTTTTGGTAGTAATATCGACTGTCATATTTTTTAATTTCGAATTAATCTCCTTTGGTAAAAAATTCTACTTTTTGGTTTAAAATCTAATTATTTTGTTGCAAATGCAACTATTTTGTTAAAAATGCATATTTTTGTTATTCCTTAACAAAATGTTTTTTTTGTTGTTTACGATATACAATTTTACTTGAAGACTCATAATTTTAGTTGATAATTAAACTATTTAGTAAAAAATTAATTAATTTTTCATTAATTTAACTGATATGTAAAAAATTACCTTTTTGGATTAAAAATTCAACAAATCGGTAGAGAATTAAACTATATGATTTTTAAAATAAACTTTTCGGTAAAAATTCTATTTTTTTTATTGAATTCGAATGGTTGAAAATCCGTTTTGTTAAACTTAATTCTTTACTCTGAAAATTTTAACTTTTCGACTAAATATATTTTGTATAATTCGGCTTAAGATTCATCTTCCTAAATTAACAATTCATCTAATTCGTTTTTACAATTTAACTTTTTTAAACAATATTCGACTTTTCAGCACGAAAACTAAACTTTTATGTTGAAAATTTGTACTTGAAGGTAGAAAATTAATTTTCTTCTTCCATATTCATCTGTTTGGTTAAGGTTTGTACTATTTCGTTATAAATTCGTCTTTTTTAGTTGGATTCCACTGGGTGAAAATTCGTGTTTCCAAATTCAAAATTGAATTATTTAATTTGTGGTTGGAAATGCCTATTTTGAAGTTAAAAATTTATCTTTGTATGTCGAAAATTCAGTTATTTTGTTGACAATTTAACTATTTTGTTAAAAGTTTAATTATTTTGTTAACGAGTTACTTTGTTAAAGTGATGTTTGTTGAATAGAAATTCGTCTGTTTGTTTTTCTACAGTTTTTGCTTTGCGTACGGAAAAGCCAACTATTTTGATGAAGTCATATTTTCGGTCAAAAATTCAACTGTTTTGTTAAAAATTCATCCTCTCAGATTAAAAATTCTCATATTAAGGTAGAAAAGTCATCTTGTTGGGTCGAAAATTAACCGTTTTGTTAAAAATTCAACTGGCTTCTAAAAATAAGTCTTTTTGTATTAAAAATATAATTTCTTGGTTAAAATTTAAAATACTCTGTTAAAAAAATCGTTTTTTTTTGCTTGAAAGTTCAACTACTTGGTGTATTATGCATTGTTCGTAAAATTTGTTTGGTTGGAAATTCAGCCATTTTGTTGAAAGTGCTGTATATTTTCTGTTCAAATCTTCAGAATTTAAAGCAAATCATATAAAATTCAATATTTATCGGAATTAATGTTATTTCAAAAACGAGTGAAATGCAGAATAAGCGTGAAATTTGTGTTTGGTCAGCGGCTACTTTACTTTCGGGTGGAAGGGGGAGTAAAAAAATATTCCAAAATCGGTAACGTACTTTATCGACGGGCTCTCAGAGAAAATATACTCTGGAGATGCCTTTTTCATATGGGACAACCTTTCTCATCTGATTCTAGTGAACTGTAAAAATAAAGAAACGATCACATCATTCAGTGCTTCTTATTTCGATTTCTAGGGAAAATTCAATTTCTGAGAAAAATGCGTTCTCTATTAATAGCTGATAGAGAGAACTGCTTTTCTTTTTGGGAAGGCAGAATGAAAAGCATTCACCAAAAGTGCCACCTTTTTTATTTTCTCTCGACTCCGGTAAAAAAGAAAATTGAGGCAGGATACTTTTCAATCTGTCATCAACCTACACGTGTTAGATTTTGGACGGATGCCAGGCAAGTTTAACTCTCTTTCTTTTTAATCCTGTTTCTCTGTCAGAAGAATATGCTACCGAGTCTAAATCATTGAACTAGGACGAGAAGGTGGTAAATACATTCTGCACTTCATCAATTGGACCTTGATTGCGGAATTACATTGAAACAGACACGGATTTACGAACCCTATTGACAGACGTTGATCGAGTTTCTGCCAGAGTCTCTATTTATTTTTAAAAACACTACAGCATGACTTGAGGAATATAATAAAAAAATTACTTATGAAATTGAAATAAATTAGAAACTTTTCAAATAAGAGCTTCCAATATATTTTTAATAACATCTGAAGCTACAAAATTAAGAGATAAATTAAGGGACCGAAGAGAAATGAGGGAATGATTGCTGATAAAAAAACATGCACGCGGAGAAAATGCAAGTGGCGAGAAGAGGGTATAATAAAAGAGATTTATGTGGAAAACACCCTTATATCGTTTCATTTTTATTTTTTCCACTTATTTTTATTTACGGAGGCTACACAAAATAATCATGCCATCAAACTAGACTATAAGATGAAAAAAGTTTCGTGAAGAAGTTCATTTTTCGGAAAACCAATATTTTGTTAATTTTGTCTTATACATATATACATATATACATATATACATAAATACATATGTGTATTTTCAAGTTAGATGGCAATGCATTTTGTTAAATTATTACTTTTGAACATAAAATAAGAGATTGTGCTAGAAAACAAGAATTTTCTGTGTCAAAAAGTACCTGTTTAATGAATTTTATAATGAAGATAACAAAAATCAATTTTGTCAATTAATTTGTCTATAAAAATCAAGGGAGTGAAAGAACTTTAGCCAAGATATCAAAATCGGCGTAGCAAATGTAATCCTTTACCTTCCTAAAAAAGCATTAATGAATGAGGAAAATCAGACTGCAAAAATATAAGAAATTATGTTTTTCTGGCATTTTGCAACCTAAATAACAATTTGAAACAACTTTTAGTCTAGAATTTTCTCAAAAAAGTTCATCACAATTAAAAAATGTAAATATTTAAAAAAAAGGAGGAGCTGCGATTTCACGGTTTCTGACTTTAAAACCTAATTTTTCCGTTAGAGTTCGGTGTATATTATTTTATAATGTATACGTTGTCTGGCCAAAATCGGCCATTACTACTTAAACTGAAATATGCCTGGCTAAATGTAATTAATTGCATAACAATTTTATTACCAATTTTTAATGATTTTGTTACATAAATTAATTGACTAAGTCTCTTTCAAATCAGCCAGACTATGAGTACTTAAACGGTTTTGTATTTTGTTGGGCAGGAGAAATAACTTTTCATAAAATCGACTTTCAATTATGTCAGTTTTACTCAGTTTTTATAATAGAAACCCAAAAGTTTGGGCGCGCTTTGCGTTCCGTGTTATATGTTCTTCATATACAAATGACTGAATTTGTATTTGATTTCAAATGAAGAAGGAAATTCCTTTATTTTAGCGTATATTTCTGTACCTTGCCAATAAATTATACAACCAGAAAGATTTTTTTCAACTATCTGAAAAAGGGGAAAACATTATCTAAGTTGTTTTTGGAACATATACATATAATAAATTTGCAAATAAATATTGAAATGATTGGCGCTTTCACGTCACATTGCCAATGAGAATGTAACATATAATTAATGTATATATAGACAAACAAAATTCTATTACATTAAATATTACATTAAATATTATATTAACTTTTCAGAATAATTTTAAAATTCACTATATTAAATTCTTTACCTCGGCCCGGGACTGCTTATTCAGATAATAATCTTTATTCGCAGCTATCCTGAGAAATATCCGTAAAATGGAATTTTTGATTTTTCATTATTTTTTGTGCAATAAAAATGTAAATTTTCGTTTTTTTATTAAATTCAAAAAGTCGTTATGACAATCTTGTAGGGTGTGCAAAAAAACCCATTTTTCTCGTATTGACTTGTTTTCGTATCTTGCGTTGTTTGGCTGATAGTGCTAATTTTCGTTTCTTTTCTTGGATTTTGAAATTGCTATAGCTCTGAATTTTTTTGTTATTGCTAATGTCGTTTTTCAAGAATAAAACAAAAATTACACGATCTATCAAAAAGTGATTTAAAACAAAGTATCCCAAAGTGTAACCTTCTCGAAGAAAACTTTTATTTCATTAGCTTTAGAATTGAATATCTCAACAACTTTGACTCTTCTCGGACATTAAAGATTCGCATCTGAGAGGAACTTTCGTACTAAGGTATAATTGATTGTTTCTAAAATACGGCTTTCTTCGTTTAATGTTGATTAAATGTTTTTTTTATAGAATTATTTATCAGATGAACTTTTTGTCAGTGAATATTTAAGGACGGAGGGAGATGAAGGCGCAATGACCCGCTACGTTCGATGGTTCGAGATATGCAAAGGAAAAAAATTTGCAATTTTATGAAACCCTATTCTCCCCTGAGGAACGTTTTAGTGTTTAAATTTCACGAGCAAATCGTCTCTAGTTTTAATTAAAGCTTACAAGGAGTCTATAACTTCTTAGGAATTGCTCAGAGCTTGATCTATAATCCGATCGATATGTTCGTATTCTTCACGTTTACATAAATTACCTTTTTTACGTTGAGGAAAGCCTTTAATTCAATTTTTGATCTGTCAGTGCTTATTTCCTCAGTCTGCTTAACAAAATTATTCATCTTAATTAAAAAGTTTAATTATAAAAACTGCATTTAATGCTTCCTTTTCCAACTCAATTACCCAACTTGCAGATAAATATAATCTCACTGCAAAGAAGAGATAAAACATTGACAAAGCTAATTTGATTAAACTTTCGAATGATTTTTGAGGAGTTGTTTCCTGGTACGTATTTAGGAATTGACTTGAGGAACTTTTTCTCTGCTGGAAGAAGTAAGATAGCAGATCAAAAACCAAATTCAAATCAACCGCGAGGCTGTTGCTCTCCCAGCGGTAGCCATGGCAACAGGTGGCGTTCCCCACGACCGTCGCCCATCCTTACGAACGCCTGGCCCCTTGCCCCTTGACCCTCGTCATCCAAGAGGGTTGTAGATTCCAACATAGAGGAGGTAAGGAGGGACGATCAATTACTACAGACGAACTCTCCGATGCTCTTTTTCTCTCTGTCTCTCTGTCTCTCTGAACTTCCTAAGATTGTCAATTTCAATTCAGTGAAACTTGTCAGGTAACTGACTGACCGTTACCAAATAAGTTTAAGCGTAACTTTATATTAACACAATAGAAATGGTGATACATAAAAAACAAAAAAATTTTGACCTGTGCTCACCTATTCACCCTTATCTATCCAAACCAATTGGTACACTTTTTTAACGATAAGTCAGTATTAACAGGTTCTTGGTACATCTCACAAGAATTTTAGATATCTTAAACAGTTCTCTCACCTTCTTCGTCACATGCCACCACATTAAGCTTGAACCATTCAAGGAACGTCACAAAACGAGCAACTCGACATACAAACGATTATAAGGAAATTATATGGGAATAAGTTCTTTGAGATGAAATTAATAAATACGTATAATATTGAATTTAATATGAAGAGGTTAAGATTTCAAGTCTAAATATATTTAATCGTTAAATCAATAGTTGAATTTTCAACAAAAAAGTTAATTCTAGAAAAAACAGTTGTAGTTGCAATAAAAGTTGGAATTTCAAGCAAAAGAGACAAATTTTCGAAAAAATATTCGAATTGTTAATCAAATAGTCGAATTTTTTGACAAAAAAAATAAATTTTCAAACAAATGGTCCAATTTTGAAACAAAAAAGATTAAACTACAACCATACACAGTTGCATTTTCAATCAAATTCTTGAATTTTCTAACCAAAAAGATTAATTATCAACGAAACATCTAATAGTTGAGTTTTCCACCAAAAAAGAAGAATATAAAAAAAATTGGTTTTGTTATGAAAAAAATTATTTCTGTAAAGAAGGTTAATTTTTAATAAAATTTCTGAAATTGCCTAAATAAATTGAAATTCAAACCTTTGGGAAAAAAAGTTAAACCAAATTGTTGAATTCTTAATTAAAAAAACGAGATTTCACGAAATAGTAAAACTTTCAACTTAAGAGATGATTCTGAAAATGATAAAATGAATTTTTAATAAACTAATTCAACTTTACACCAAGCAGCTGAATTCTTAATCAAGAACGTGTTAACTTCCTGAAAAAAATTTCTAACAAAATACTCGTTCATGAACTTTCAAGCAAATAGTTGAATTTTTAAACCAAAACTTTTAATTTGTAACCAATAGTGGAATAATTAAATTTAAAATCAAAAAGGTTCATTTTCAACCATTCTTTTTCAACAATCATTCTGAATCAAAGATCATCTTCGTCATTTTAATCAAAAATAAGGAACTTTCAACCAGAAATATTTGGATTTTCTTTTGGATTTAAATAATTTAGTTCATATTTAAGCGAGAAATGAGGAAGAAAGGGAAGTTTCTTGAAGACAGGTGGAAAAAGAAGAATTCTTTAAATTGAGGAAAAGTGATTAATAGGCGACAGAGAAGTTATACCATATTCTGAGTTAACCCCTACCACCTGTTTTTGTCATAAATAGTCACAAAACCTGTTACCTGCCCCTCTCCGTGTGCATGTAGCGTAACATAGTTTTGGAACGGCTTCTGTCGAGAATATGTTATTACAGACTTCTTATTAAAATATAATGGACATTTGTTGGATAGATTAGGCTGCAGAAGTGAAAACAGGAGAAACAGTTAATTGCTTACAATAATTTAAAAATAATTCATTTTAATCCATACACAGAAATTTACGATTAGATATTATCGATATGTATTTTAGAATAATAAAATACCCATGTTAGAAGATATTTGTTTTCACCTGTGTTCACCGCTACACCCTAATCTATCCAGCCGATTGGTATAAAATCTGAACAAAAAGACATTAGAAATAGATTCTTGACACATTTAAAAAAATCTCCAATTCCTTTTATACAGTTTTTACATTTTTGATATTTAATGTCAAACAAGAAAATTCAGAATTGTGATAAACCGTAAAATTTAAAAACTATTCTTGACATCCAAATTTTTTGCAATAATTATTGAGAATATATTACTACAGACTTTCTCGTTAGAGTTTTCTGAACCTAGAAAATCTTTTTATTTTAAAATAAAATTGCAAAATCTAATCCAAATTTTAATTAAATAATGTGGTATCATTTAATTGCATTAAATAATTAATCAATGTAACTGCTTTCATTGACGATTTACCCACCACATGGGAAATGGTTACCATATCAACTATATCGAATTTTGTTTTTTTTTCTATGCGAAAAATTTAATTTCATCTACTTCCAAATTACGCGTAACAAAAATTCACTTGTGTTTTTTCTGTGATATATTTCTTCTAATCACAAAAAAATGTATATTGCCGAAACCATCTGCGATGCAAACGGTCTGCCATGAAGGTCTATACGAATTTTGGAAATTAAAGATGCCCAAGTAAATTCGTAAAAACTATTCATAAAAAAATAGATAAAAGAACTTTTTTATAAAGTGCCATACAAAAAATGTTTATGACTTTTTAAATGATCTTAATAAAACATGGCTGCCTATGGGAGAATGATGGTATAATTAATTCCCACCAAGGTGTATAATGCCTTATATGTCGTCTAAAATTTGATTTTAAAATTTCTGTAGGACACTTCATGAAAAAGTTCCTTTATACATTTAATTATAAATATGGTTTACCAAATTACTTTACTAACTTTGATTTCACAAACTTACATATTTAAGCTTGGCAAATTTTTTCAACGCATATGTATTTTGTGGGATATCACCTATTCAGTAGTACCAAGTGATCGAAAGTCAAATCACATATCATGAAATTGTCAGTTTCGATCTCCTCCAATTTCGTTCCAACTTTTCTGATCAAAATTCTGCTGAAAATCTCCATATCAGAAATGAAATTTCGCAAGCTTCGGATAGGGAAACCAAAATTTTAAATTTTTATTTCTTGTGGAAGATTAACCGAATTTAGGGAAGTAAATGACAAGAAATCTATTTTCTCCGAGAATCAGAAGTAGAAGATGGATAAACACAAGCCAGACTGCTTTATTTGCCACATTTTCACAGCACTTTTCTTTTTCTTTATATGCTAGAGGCAGCATGTAGCAACTCAAATCACGCAGCTTTAGGTACTCTATATAAAATACAGGTCCGTCCACTCAGGGCCGCCATTAAGAAAAATTGAAAAATGTAATACGCCATATTTTTTTCCGTTTTTTAAAATAATTTTATGCTAAAAGAAACTTTTTTTGCTCTCTTAACTTCCGAAAAAAGGGTGGAGGGGTTAGCACGACGTCCAATCAGTGCCGTCACCTATGAAAACTCACTACAAATTATTATAATCATAATAATGACAAATATTACGTTTCCCAAAAAACTACCCCTAACTCGTACACACCTACCCCTCGTGATTAAAAACGTTTTAAAAGTAGGAAAACTTCCTTGAACAACGTAAAGATGACTCACAACTCCAAATTAATTATTTGACGCTTGATAATTTACATCTAATTATGATTTTTTCCAAAAACTACCCTTCCACGTCAACGTATGCAGCGGAGTTTATATATATACGTGAAAAGCATTTAAAATAATAAAATTTAGAAACCACCGTTAGTTCATATTTTTTTGCTTTTTTCTTGCTTTCCGATGACATTTATAACGTTACCCAAAAACTACCCCTAAGTCGCACACACCTAATATTAGGGATTAAAAACATTTTAAAAGTGGGAAAACCACTTGGAAAAATGTAAAGATGATTCAGAGCTCTAAATTAATCACTTTTTACTCGAAAATTTCCCTCTCATTATAATTTTATCAAAAGTTACCCTTCCACGTGAAAGTATGCAGCGGAGTTCATATATGTATAAAGCATTTGAAATATTAAAATGCAGATACCACAGTTAGTTGATATTTTTTTGCTCTTTCTTTGCTCTCCGATGACATATATGACATTCCCTAAAAACTACCCCTAAGTTGTACGAGTTAGGATTACTTTTTGGAGAACAAAATATATGTCTTAGGAGAGAACAATAAAAACGAAAAATATCCCCTAATCGTTCATCTCATTATAATAATTTTTAGTGAGTTTTCATAGGTGGCGGCGCTGAGTGTTCGTCGTGCTAGCGCCGCCACCCTCATTCTCGGAAGATGAAAGAGCAAAAAAAATTTCTTTTAGCATAAAATTATTCAAAAAAGAAGAAGAAAAATATTAACAAAGAGTGGTTTCAGAATTTTATTCTTTTAAATGCTTTTTACATATATATAAAAGATCCGTCGGACACGTTGACGTAGAATGGTAGTTTTTAGAAAAAATTTTATTCAGAGGGAAATTTTCGAGTGAAAGATAATTAATTTACAACTCTAAATCATCTTTACATTTTTGCAGGTTCTTTTCCCACTTTTGAAACGTTTTTGATCACTAGGGGTAGGTGTGCACGACTTAGGAGTAGTTTTTGTGGAATAAAATATATGTCATCGGAGAGCAAAGAAAAGCAAAAACATCTCCCCTAATTGTTCATCTCATTATAAAATTTCCAGAGTGTTTTTAAAGGTGGCGGCGCTAAGTAGACGTTGTGCTAGCGCCGCCACCCTCTTCTCGGAAGTTAAAAGAGCAAGCAAAATATCTATTAGCATAAAATTATCAAAAAAAGAAACAAAGTATGACTCATTCCGTTTTTTAATTTGCCTTTGTGGCTGTGCTGAGTGTACAGACCTATAAAATCCCACCTTAGAAAGATATAAGAAATGCTCTGTGCACGAGCTTTTATTGTTTTTCGTGTAGCATGGCTTTTGATTTGCTTTTTTTACGAGTCCTCTTAAAAGGAATCTACACAAATGTATATTTAGGTTTGGAAGTGGTTCATGAAAGTCATCTGAGTTTCACATCAATTTTCCATCAATTGTTTTACATTGTTATTCGTGCAATATGGTGTCATAGCCAGTACTGTAAAAGTTATGAAACTTTAAATGTAAAGATTAGAAAAATCTCCACTCGCCCCAAGAATCGAACCTTCTTTTGTCTTTAAGATTGTAACATAACTGAGAACTGAGACTTTAAATAACTTTGACTATTTTTTAACTTTAATAGTTTACTAATTAATATTTATTATTTCCTAGCTCATTCTTGAAACAATAATTATTAATAAAAAATTATTAATAAATCAAGTTTATTAAAGGTAAAAATTGAAAATTTAACCTTTAACCGAAAAATTTAGAACTATATAATTATAAACATTTCAAATTAAAGAAATTATTCAATTATTGAAAATTCGATTTCAGAAAGTTTAGGTTTGATCTATTTTTAGTATAAACAATACAATTATAAACTTTTTAATTTTAAATTTGTTATCCATAGCACTTTATCTGAAATTATTCTTTATTCCTAAAGTCTTCCAATAAAATATTTTCCAATTTTAAATGATTTATTTGTTTGTAATCTTTAACTAAGAATGGGACTATTTAAACATTTAAATTTAAAATTATTTTTCTAAATAAGTTTTAAATGATCAATATTTTGGAATACTTTTAACTAAAAAATAAATCAATTTTTAATGCCTAATTTTAAAATCTTCACGTATTAAGGCTTGAATTTCACCAATTATTATCTTATATATTCATTGTTTTAAATTTAATATGTAGTAATTAAATTGAAAATTTTTTAAGTAAAA
>JAAAKG020144025.1:0-11226 GCA_010014905.2 Druon quercuslanigerum
ATTAGTCATATTCCTCTACAGCACATAGAGATATATAATGCTTTTTTCCTTAATAAAAATCAAACATTCTCAGTTTTGATCTTTTCTCTTTAGTTTTGTAGTATCTGCAATAAGCCCATGGTGTATGGTACCCTCGCAGTCTCAATAAGAAAAATCACCTTTTATCATCCAGCCTGCTTTCGGTGTATACAGTGTCAGGAATTGCTCGTAGATCTTGCCTATTGTGTATTCGATGATGCATTATACTGTGAAAGACATTATGCGGAGCGATTGAAACCGAGATGTGCCGCATGTGATGAGGTAAGGTTGGCATTTCAGTTTATTTTTCTGAGTTCACTTGATTTTCACCTTGACTCTAAGAAAACAAGAATATCGTTATTATAATGAACCGTTTGATTAGTATCTTGTAATTGTAAGGTACATCAGGAAAACCATATTGCTCTTCTTGCAGATAATTATATAAGTGGATAATTAGACAGTATATCCATAATAAACAACGTAACAATTGATGTTACCAACTTTTCTTAGGAATGTAATCTAACGACAATCTGCAATAGTTGGGGTTGAAACCCCAACACTAAACCCGAAAGTTCATGATGGCCCGGAAGTTACCATAAAGTATCGGCATTTGCTAATCGTTTCTTTATCACTACAGTGTCGCATGTTATGTCATTTAAACGAAAACACTACGGTTAACATTTCCAGGTTAGCGTTAATTATATAGTGGCAAGAAATCCCCAAGTTTCGCAAAATTTTTTCCTTTATAGAATTGTCAAAGAAATTGATACAAACAGGTAAAGATTTTACACCGTTATCGAGGACACAGGTCGAATTATAAATACATTTGTAGCTTCCGTGCTTACATACAGTCCTGATATATAAGAACACACCAAAAATTTGTTGCTCCCACTTATACTCGTATGTGTACATGTGATCACGCGTGCACTGACATATTCTCACACTGGACGTATATGTACGCAATCGCGTGTAATATAATCGTCCAAATGTTTAATATTCAGTGTTTTACAGCACTTACAGATCCGGAAAATCATAAAATTTTATCGGTGCCTACCTTATATAGCTGTCTGTATATTTAGGTGTGTGATCACCTGAATGTTGTAGCCATGCTAGCTTTTAAAGAATTTGTCTAATCGCGCCAGCCATTGAAACATTTTGTTAAGGAACCAAAATTAAACTGACATTTTTCGAGTAAACCAACATTCAGAAGTAAAATTATTTTCAAAATCATGGAATCTTATTTTGAGAGATCCGTAAGCTCTAATCCTGAATCTTAGTAGATTTCAACAAGATTTTCAAATGATCTTAACGATACTTTTCGATTACATACAAATTTGAGAAGTTCTAGGTAATAAACTATCAATTAGATTACCTATTTTAGAATAATTTTAAAATATAATAAAATTATTTACGATATTTTTTTTAATCCGAGTACGAGTTTTTGGAAAATTGGCTTAGGCCCGACATATGAAAGAACGGAATCAAAGTGTGTCTACCCAGGAAAAAGAATCCATTGACAAGACTACTCTGTGAATTACGTATCTGTCATTTGCAGATTCAGAAAGTTAAAACTGAATCGGTTTGCTACTATGTGAATCGGTCATTTTCTCAAGCAGTTCCGAATCTGTTATGTACTGTAATGACCATTTCAAGCAAGGTCATATTGAATCGGTTTCCTTCTTTTTGAATGAGACCGACTTTTTGAGGTTAAGTAACCATATTTCACACCATTTTTTAAATTTATAAATTTTCGAAAGATTAAAAGAAATCATGCACAAGTCTATAAGGTTCCTTTTGCTATTTCAGTTCTAGATGTTGAAAAGGCTTTGGCGGCATACAAGTTGGTCAAAAAAATTATAACGACTAAAAGTCTTTAAAAACCCAATCGGCGGCAATCTGGAATTCCAGTGCCAGATACGCAATTCAAGAGCCTTCAAAACCCATTCAAAAGAAGTGAATAGATTTTTGTTTCCTGGGTAGAAACATACATTCTTCTTATATTAAGTTCCATTTTGTCCACATCGTTTTAATTTTCAAAGAGAAACGTCTGTTTAACGCTTTAAATGTACGTATTCGAGCTTTTGATCAAAGTAAAAATTAATGAAATTAAGAGTACACATTTTTAAAAGTTGTTTTTTGTTTTCTGAATTAAAAGAAGTTAAGGAAATACGTATCAGGGTTCTAAAAAGGCAGATAACTATTTTCTTTAACTTATACGCTAAATACCTTTCAATTCGTGTAATATTTCTTTAATATTTTCCACCTGTGACGACTCTAATCGAATTCTATTACAATAATCACTTTGAGTTTGTCTACCTTGGGACTCATGTTTATGACATTTAGAGACTACTTCAGACACATTCTATATATTGTTCTCTAGCCTCGATGAGAAAGTTAAGCAGATAAATGGCGGAATTAAATTATTGTTTAATTTTTGGTCCGCTATTTTTAATGTCTCAATGTTGACCATGGATTTGTCATCAGCGCCTGAAAAAAACTTAGCACTCACTTTCATGCAAATCACGAGACCTTTTGTATTTCAGTGTAGCATATTCATTGCCATTTTGAGTTTCTCAATTTTTATCCTGAATTCGTTTTCAGCGGCCTAAAAATCTCTTATAACTGAGTTTCATTTAAATCACGCAATTTTTTATATTTTGCTTCGCCAAATTGGATTCGCGATTTTGAATTTCTCAATTTTGACCTCCGCATTTTGTATTTTAGTCGACCATATTGAATCGTCTTTTTTAATTTCTTAATTTTGGCCTCAGATTCGTCATCAGTATCCTCAAACCCCCCTTACTACTGAGTTTCATTAAGTTTTATGGGATTGATTAAGAGTGCGCATATATGCGACATTACTAGTTCACTGTTTAAATAGCCAATAATATGAGTCAAATTACCGTTTTTAAAGATAATATTACCATAATTTATGGTAATTTTCCCAATGACTTGGGGAATAAAAAAGACAAATGAAATTTTGAACATTTTCCCACTTTTTAGGTGATTCTACCAGTTTTAAGTGAAATATTACTCGAAATATAGGGAATTTTTCTTCAATAATTTGTCATTTTCCTGTTAAAAGTGGAAAAAATATTTTTTTAATATTTGTGAAAAATTACCGTTTCTAAAGATAATATTACTATAATTTAAGGTAACTTTCCCAATGACTTCCGAAAAAAGAAGGCTCATGAAGTTTCGTGAATTTTCCCACTTTTTAGGTAATTTTACCATTTTTGAGTGGAAAATTACTCGAAATATAATAGGGAATTTTTCTTCAACCATGGGTAATTTTCCTGTTAAAATTGGAAAAAATATTTTTTCAATATTTGTGGAAAATTACCGTTTCTAAAGATAATATTACAATAATTTATGGTATTTTTCCCTATGACTTCAGAAATAAAGAAACCTCATGAAGTTTCGCAAAATTTCCCACCTTTTAGGTAATTTTACCAGTCTTTTAATAATAAATTCCCCAAAAGATAGTAGGGAATTTTTCCTCAATCATTGCCAATTTTCCTGTTAAAATGGGACAAAATGTTTTTCTAATATTTGTGGAGAATTACCGTTGCCTTTTGGAAGTAGAACATACTTGCATCAAAATAGTCATTTTAAAAACTTTTCATTAGTTATATATACGTGAAGTAACAAAATTTCAAATGAACATTTTTATTTAAACTTTTTTTAAATTAAATTAAGTATTATATTGTAATAAATTTCTTTGTTTACGACAAAAGTAACGTAATCTTAAAAAAATACTTCTGTCGTTTATTTTTTTAAACAATATTTTTGAGATAAGTTCGCGTCAAAAAAAATTATTTCGTGCATTTGAGCCTTATTCAAAACTTCAGTATACTTATGTTTATATTTGTGGCGGTAGAAGCACTACCTCTACCGTTAACCTGTATTATTAACTCTCATGTTGATTTCTAATTGAAAACTTATTAAAATAATTTTAAGTAATAATGAGCGTAAAAGTAATATTAAAAATGCTAAAAAGTTTATAAATTATTATCCTAAACTAGCAGATTGCTTATGGCGTTATTATTTACTACTGACGCCCCGAGTGCTGGGTTAAAGATGGTGCAAATATCCACCAATCTCCCTTTAATACACGGGAGATTCTAAAACTTATTGTTTTTCGACTCTAATTAACATGTACGTTCACTTATTTTTACAATATTTTTCCTTTTAAACTAAACACAAAATTGATAAATATTATTAATTCATAAGAAAGAATAGTGTACTTAAGATGGGTTTTAAAATGGTAAAAATGTGAAATGTGTGCAGCATTAATTTCTCAGTACTTTTACAAGCACCAAGTGTAGTAGTTTTTTTTATAGGAGGGGAAACCTTGCATAGCCACCCAGACCAGCAATCGTCCATCTCAGCAGATGACTACTCAGATAGACGATTCTTGGTATGGGTAGTGTCAGATTCTTACTGACTAAAACCCCTCCTCCCGCCAACTCATGTTCCCAGCATTCGCTTTCGCATTACTTCAGGAAAAATGGGGATGAGGCCAATAAAAGCAGCATCGGTTTCCAACTAACTTTCCAGCTTGGACTTCTCACTGCTGTCGTTCATGAGGCTTCCTTGACAGGGTGGCCTCTCTGAACGTCAGGAGCTCATTGTGCCCAGACGATGGTCTGTCCGGGGCTTACCTACATGTGTGGCGCAGAAGAAGCTCTGCGGTGTATCAGTGCACACCGCAGCTTTATGTCCCTCTTTGCCATACCTCCAGCAAAAATCAGCTCGATTTGGACCGGTGCAACTCGCTGACATATGGTCGAAGCCCAAGCAACGATAGCACCGATCCACTTCGACCTTTCCACGGACCCGACAGGACACCCAACCTATCTTCAGGTGCCCTGTTCGCACCAATCTATCTGCAAACTCCTCTCCCACCTTCACAAAGCTCTCAGACAACCTCTGAAGGCTTTCTTTGTGAGACTGATTTTTATCTCACCAACATCTTTGAAGTGCTTTCTTATATCCGCTTCGACCTCCTCCTTCATAGTAGTTGTGTCGAGGTCGAGAATCTTGACCTCAACACGTGGAACGCGCTCCTACACTCGACTCTCATCACCAACAGCCTGCTCGATATCAGCAGACAATTTGCCTCTGCCACCAGCAGCTGTACCTACCTCCACCAGAACCTCACTATTCCTCGTTTCCCTGACCCCCTTAATCCTTACGCCAGGGGCGTCAGGGTTAACCTTCTCCTTAAGGTCCCTGAGGACCTGCGCATTGCTGCGACCTTCGGCTGGTTTGATGAGAACCGCCTCAGGCTGAGCAAGTCTCCTCTTTTTCTGCCCTATCTTCCTGGGAGCCATTGGCAGTTCTCTTACCGGCACTTCAGCGTACGAGGTCGTAGGCGCTGATGCGTCACGAATTCGCGGCTTTTTCCTCCTTTGTGTCGAAGGACCTACCTCCACGGAACTCAGTGTGAACTCGCTCTCTCGCTTCCTATCCTGAGAGGTGAGAGTTTTCACGGCGTCTTCAGTCTGAGACCCGCATTCGACTGTATCGTTCGTCGCCCTATTCTTCTTCATTCGGGCTACCGCTCTTTGTTTTGCAGTCTCCCCGACACTCTCCAGACAGTGAAAGAAGTACCCCCCTGATTCCACTGCATCATCTTGCATTTTAGACATAATGCTTTAGGCCTTTTCAAGTCCTACCCTGATAGGTAGGAACATATTCTTCTTCGTCTCGCAAAAGTTTTGCATATCCGTTAAAGTAGCTATTAACTCTCTAACTGATCTTTCAATCTTATACCGAGTCTCATATTCTTGATGTAAATCCTTGAAAGCTTCATTCATTCTGCTCACATCCACCTCCTCCATCAACCCATCCACGTCATCATAAATGCTGCGCTCCAATGTGCCTTTAAACATTTCAATAATACTTTTAAAAATCTGCCATATTAATCCCCCGAGAAGCTAGGGAAGTAGAGGTCTAAATACTCTAGGAGGCGACCTGGTGTCCTAGAGATACCGTTTGCGACACCACTCCCTGGTGTTACTCAGTCCTCGGCACGGTCGTTAACACCTTGACTCAGGTTTCTAGGTGTATTTGGTCCGCGAGGCCTATTTTATTTCAGCCCTACCCTCTGTGGCGGTACTTGGATTTGTGGTGGTACTTGGACCAAGTGTAGTAGTGACCTAACCGTTTAGCAGATACAGTGCAAGATATTATCATCTACTTTCATCATCATCAAAAAGGTAAGTGATATTATTCTTAATTTTTGACATTTAAATTACGTAAATGATTTTAGCTTTGGACCTGAGAATTTCTTAAAAGCTCACAATTATAATTATTTCAGGTGATTTTTTATTATTAAATTATTTACATTAATTTCAAAAGCTCCGCTTCCATGCAAACAGTTCTTTGTTCAAAGTGAAATCAGATTTCTATATGAAAGTCTTCTATTCTAAAGTCTAAATTATAATTTCTTGCATAAATTTGATGTTCAAAAAACAAATTCGTATTCCTGTGAGAAATTCCCTGTTCCAAAGATGAAATTATAATTATTTGCTGTGATTTTTGATATTTAAATTATTAACAATAATCTGAAAGACTGCAGTTCCATGTGAACAATTCTCTGTTCCAAGTGAAATAATAATTCTTTAAGCAAATCTTCTATTCTAAAGTCTAAATTATAATTCCTTGCATAAATTTACTGTTCAAAAATCAAGTTCGCATTCCTGTGATAAATTCCCTGTTTCAAAGATGATATTATAATTATTTGCTGCGATTTTTGATATTTAAATTATTTACAATAATCTCAAAGACTGCAGTTCAATGCGACTGCTCTAAACATTGATATACCTGGAGGGATCCATTACACTTGTCCTCCGCGTGCCTTAGGTACAAAGTTCTTTGTCTGCTCCTGCACTGAATATGATGACAGTTATAAAAAATTTTCGCCAAGACGCGGACTAAAACTATAGCATTTATTAGTCCTGCCAGTAGTCCCTTTATATCTGATTGAAGATTCCCGAGACAAGTGAAGCTGTACAGTATTATAACCATGTTACGACGACAATATCTTGCCTACGTTCAACGAATTTTTCTGGCAGCCTGTGCAGCCTAGAAATTGCAGTCTAGAAATTGATAATTAAACTTTTATAATTCGAAAAGAATTAACATTTTTAATGCTACTTAGGTATTTTTAAATATTACTAGAAAACACAATTCAATTTTTCCTTACGGTCGCTTACTACCAATCTTTCACAACTCTTCCTACAACTCAAATGTTTTTCAATTTTAAAAATAAGTGAATAATCTTGAAATATACAGTCATAGAAAATTTACCTTCATGATTGGAAATAGTAGATTTGTGAAGAATGCATTGTCCGAAAAAATATGCCACCAATTATTGAAATTCAAAAATTTTTCAAACATTGTTTGACCATTTTTTAATTAAAACTTATGTTTTTTCTACAAACTAACATCCTAAGCAATATTATTATGATTATTAAAATTATAAAAAAACTATTTTTACTACACATATCATTCTTGGCACAAATATATTAATTTTAAAATTAATATATAATTTTTTCGCCAAATGTTTTTCTTTCAAATAACTGATTCATTTTTAACTATTATTCTCTAAATATTGTGCATATTTTGTGAAATGTAATAATTTATTATTGAAGCTGCCACTAATTTCCAAGGAACAACATCTGATGATTTTGTTTTACAATAACCGACTCCTGTGAAATATAAGTTTAATGCATTTTGTGTATTTATTGAATGGCCAGCTAGGTCACCTGATTTGACGCCTCTAGATTATTTTTTTGGGGGTTATCTGAAGGATAGGGTGTACAAAACGAAACCCCAAAATTTAGAAGAATTATGGCAAAGGATCATTGATGAGTCAGCTCTCATTCCCACTGAAATGATCCGAAACACTATTAATGCTTTTCTCTACCGATTAGCATACTGTCAAGAAGTGAGTGTAGAACAATTCGAGCACTTAAAATAAGATATTGTGCTGATTAATGTTGTGCTGCTAAGGTTAAACACCCAACGTGAGAGGCAAGGGGACTCACGTAAATCAAGCACCCCAAAGGGAACAGATTTTATTACGTCCACGTCGTTGTTCCTGGGTAACGCTAAATGTAAAACAGGGTTGACCTTGAAATAACCTTGAATATCAAACTCAAGGTCAAATGCAAGGCCACCACTGGATTCCTCGTTAAAAGTTACTCCAAGAATAACTTCGACCTTTTTCGTAAACACCTGAGCCGAAGCAGTACAGATTGGACCCGACCCATACCTGAGTCAAGCCTAAAAACCATCAGTTGAAGTTCAAAGTCTTCCTTGACCCATGACCTGATAACATGTTTGGACGTACAATTTCCCGCTCTTTCGATTTCCGTTGTCAAAAATAGGGGTTCTAATTTAAAAAAAACAAAATTGACCTTGAAATAACCTTGAAGATCAAGTTAAAGGTCAAATTCTAGGTCACCACTGGATTCCTCGTTGAAAGTTATTTCAAGAATGACCTTGACCTTCTTGAAAAAATATTTACCTGGAGAGATATTTAGGTGTATCGAGACTTTTTGAACACCCTGTATAATAAATAAATGCACGCGCGCAAATCGCTTATTCACGTCTGTGGATTTCTATTTCCTAACATGAAAAATATAAGAAATTTAAAAATCTATTAGATCTCTTAGAATTTCTAACTGAAAGCGTGACATTAAAAAAAAATATCAAATGATTATGGAGAATTTAATTAGAAGAAGGAGTTGAATTGTATAATTTGTAAGTCAAAGCGCTAAATATTAAACAATTTTATTTTAAATTGAAGAATCACTAAAAGAAATGATTTCAGATAGAAGTTTCGCAAATTGAACAATGTCACGTTAAAAATGTTATATTTCAGATTCGAATTTTGAAAATGGGACTATTTGAAATTCAAAGAAATTGGACTTGTATTATTTATAATTACAGGCATTTGAAACTTAATAATTGAAAATGGGAAATCCTTGACTTGGAATAATTTTAAATTCAAAGCAATTGAAATTTGAACATTTTTAATTAAAAACTAAATTGAACCTTTCAAACTTAAAGCATTTTGAAATTCTAGAATTTTAAATTCTTATTACATAAAAAAATTATAATTTAACATCAAATCTGAGCAGACAACATTTTTTAAAATCAAAAATGAATAAAATTATTGTATTGACTTACTTTGGGGAAAATTCCCAAAATATGAAACTAATTCGCCGAAATAGATAGGAATTTTTAAGGACATTTTTAAGGGAAAATTCCCGAAACTGTGGAAGAATGTCTAAAATCGTTGTGGAATTTGCCCTAACATATTGTGAGTGAAATTACCGAAATTTATAACAAATTTACCGAAATGATTAGGAAATTTTTCCGAAAAATTTTTAGGGAAAATTTCCTAAACTCTTGAAAAATTACCGATATCAATGTGGAATTTTCCAGAAGTTATTTTGGGAATAATTCCCAAAATATATGAAAAAAAATTACTGAGATAATCAGGGAATTTTACCGAAAATTTTGTAGGGAAAATTCCCTAAACCTTGGAAAAATTACCGAAATCGATGTGGAATTTTCCCAACAATATTTTGGGGGAAATTGCCTGAACTCTGAAAAAATTACTGAAATTAATGTGCAATTTTCCCTAAGTTATTTTTGAGAAAATTCTCAAAATATATAAAAAATGTACCGAAATAATCAGAGAATTTTACGGAAAATTTTGTAGGGAAAGTCCCCTAAACTTTGGAAAAATTACCGTAATCAATGCGGAATTAGCCTAAAGTTTTTTATGGAAAAATTACCCGAAAAAATGTTTACAGTGTACAAATCCGGACTAGTTTTGGCATTCGTTGTTTCACCTGTAGCGGCAGGAGAACTCCGTTGAAGGACAAAAGTCGCCTTGACAAAGCTCGAAGAAGATAGGTCTTTCGTACTTTTTTCTGCAGTGAAGATTTCTTGTTGTAGATTACGAATCCGTAAATAAAAATATTCCATTGCGACAAGCTCTTTAGAAATAAGGTTAGAAGAGTAAAGAAAATTTGTTTTTGGCCATTTTTGAAACAATTTAGAGAGCAAACCAAACCTGAAGCTGAGTTTGTAACATTGAAACCTCTAAGTAAACGATTAGGGAGAGAAGAAAGGCAGATATAGGCTTATGGTAAAGAAATTTTTTTCTGGAGAATGGAGTAATCACGACCAGCAATCACAATTCCCGGTACAAAAAAGGAGAATAATTCTGTATTTTATTCTTTTGGCAAAGTGACCAATTAAGGATTTTATATTATTACCAAAATTACCACGACACATGATACGGAGTTTTATTCCTTGAATTGAAAATAAGAGTACTCTTAGAAAGGTTAGACTCAACCATGGCATAGCACAAGCAACAAAAATTCAATTCAAACACGCCATTGCGTCGCCTGCAGGAAATACAAAAGGGTTTAACCCTTACATCTTCCGTCAAATTGTAATTTTTGTTTACTATTATAGCTCAAATCAAACAGGCCCAATCAACTCCAATTGTAAATAATTATCATTTCAACCAAATGAACGTGGCACGTAATGCCGCTGGAAAAACAAGAACGAGAGAGTATTTACGTTTTGCAGCGCGCTAAGAACATTCACTCGAGGGATTCCTGCATGAAGGCGCGTTCACAAAACATAAGGCCACTGTGCGATTACCGTAAAAGCTACGAACTAAATAATCATTACGTATAACTAAGAATCAATTAGCGCTACAATCTATATAAAGTATACATATACAAGTAAAGGGGCCAGACATCATATTCCAGTGTTCATCTAGATTTGAAATGTTTCAAAACTTTCCAAGTTCAAGCATTGTCGGAGAAATTCAAAATTACCACGGAATTAATGGGAAATATTAAATAGTAATAGTAATTAATAGTAATAGTAACTGTAACGGATAGGCTCTGTAATTATTTTCAATCGCCCGGAATGATGTGACTTGTCTTATTTTTTGTGAAAATCGCAAAATTTTTGTACATTTTTTTGTTGGACAACAAGTGCCAGAAAGCAGCCAGGGTCCTTTTTCTTTGCTGCCGGCCGCACGTGCTTTTCTTCGACCCGTAGTTCTAAACCCTTGACTCACCACCTAGCACGTCCTCTGGCTAGTGCCGTATTTCTCTCATTCATATCTTAAAATAGTTGAAGGGCAATTTTAAGATAATTGTA